>JARUPV020000187.1:0-24000 GCA_030347415.2 Decapterus maruadsi | reverse complement strand
TGGACAGCAGCAGGAGAAAAAGGCTCGCACACTGATAAAAATGGCAATGTCCACCAACGGATGCAAAAGGAATTTAATGGTCCATAAAACAACAAAAACTTTTCCTGCAATTTTTTTCCCCATAGGAATGCATTAAAAACATCTTCAAACTTTTAAAATCTTTGTACTACTTTGAACGTCTAAAGCTCCAGCATACTTTCTCCCTCAGACTCCATTTTTCTTTTAAACTGTAGACAAACCTTTAATCTATTCAGCTATATCTCATCTTACTGATATCTTCAACAGTTTCAGCTGTGTGGCAGTTTTTAAATCATTAAGATTTCTGCCAAAATCCACCTTTACAATGGGTGTGTATTGGGTCTAACGAGCAGAGCTTAGAGCAGGTGACTCACCGTCAGAGTGGAGAGGAGGTGAATCACAGACTGGAGCTTTTGTTTTAAAACTGTCCCCAAAGCCACAAATCATACTCTGTACTCAAGATTTTGTACACAGTTTGTAGCCACACTTGTCTACTGTCTCACAATCCCATCAAAAATGCAAACAGATTTAGAGAATAATTTAAAATATTTTTTAAATGCAGCCTGGGAGCTCTCTCTCTGCCATTCAACCCCATGCATTTTTTTCCACATCAGTGGAGGAGCAGCTAAACTTTGTAATTCACTGGAATGGCCATTATACTTTGTTTGATTTCACCAAAAAATATTCAAAAGTCATAAAAAAGTCTTCTACTTTGGTGTTGTGGCTCATTTCTACACATCTCTTCTTTTTTTAAGCATCATTGAAAAATCTGTTCATGAAAGTCACAACCTCTCGCATTACCAACTCTGGTGGTAGTCTAGGGGTTAAGGTGCCTGCTTTACAATGCAAAGATCCCTGGTTCAAATCTAGATTGCGTAATGTTCTTATGTTGTGTTGAATTCTGCTCCTCTTTGCCTTCAATTGGTTTCAGGTGGTTGTTAAGAGACACAGTGATCACTTGTGTCACAATTACAATCCATGACAACATTCCACAGTGTCGGCTCTCTGTGGTGACTCAAAGTCGCAACTCTTTCAACTTTAACCAATACCACTTGGTCTGGTCACATGAGCAAACTTGATAATGCACTATTATTATTGATTTGCACTGGAACTTTGAACACAGCAGAAAAATGTAAAGCGCTTAAATGATTCTTATCCATCATTTCTTGTCCTGCGCTGCCCCCTGTGACCGGCAGAATTAACCTCCCCTTCTCTGCCTTCAACAGGTTACAGGTATTTGTTATCACATTGATCAGTGTCACATCAGCATCAGTGTGCTCTCTGTGGCGCAGTGGTACAGTAAACGGTTAGAGATCAAAAGGTCATGAGTTCGAATCCAGGTGGGGTGATGTTGTTATTGTGTTGAATTCTGCTCCCCTTCGCCGGTTTCAGGTGTGTTCATTAAGAGACGCTTGGAGTACTTGTGTCACACACAAAATTCCAGTGTGTGCTAAGCAATACCACTTGGTCTGGTCACATGAGCAAACTTGATAATTTTTATTATTATTATTATTATTAACCTTTATTTATACAGGTAAAATCTCATTGAGACCCAGGGTCTCATTTACAAGAGCGACCTGTTCCGGGTAGGCAGCAGCAAAACACAGAGTTACAGACTTACTGACATACAAGAGACACACAGATTGTCAAACACAGAACACAAATAACAATAAAATAGTAAAGTGCGGACTACAAAGTGCAAGAAGGTATTACAGAATTAAATTAAGTGCAAGTGCAGACCCCCACAGACTGTCTCATCAGCCTGCCTATAAGCAGTTTAAAATCCCCTAAAGGGACAAGGCTGGACAGCTTCAGTTTCTGCTGCAGCGAGTTCCAGGTGGCAGGCGCAGCATAAGAAAACGCCTTTTTGCCAAGTTCTGTACGAACCGACGGGACTGAAAATGAGATGAAGTCCAGGGACCTGAGGCTGCGGTTGGACTGTCTCCGTATCAGATAAGTGGACAAATAGGGGGGGAGCAGACCAATGATAGATTTATAAATGAAAAGATACCAGTGGGAGGATCTGCGCAAGGAGAGTGAAGACCAGTTTGTAAGAGAGTACAGTGTACAATGATGAGTGAGGGGTTTACAACCAGTTATGAATCTCAAGGCCCCGTGATACACAGCATCCAACAATTGCAGGGAGTGAGCAGAGGCATTCATATAAACGACATCGCCATAATCCAGGAGCGGCAAGAATGTGGCTGCAACAATACGTTTTCTGGTTTTAAAAGAAAAACAGGCTCGATTTCTGAAGAAGAACCCCAGTTTCAATTTCAGCTTTTTCAATAACTGGTCAATATGACATTTAAAAGAGAGGTTGTCATCCACTGTGATGCCAAGATATTTATGAGCGGTCACAGACTCAATGGGGGTACCCTGAGCAGACATAATACAGGGTAAAACATCAGGCACTTTCTTTTTATTTGAGAAGAACATGAACTTAGTTTTACCTGGATTTAAAACTAGCTTGAGATGACACAATTGCGTCTGAATAGCGTCAAATGCAGACTGCAGATCTGTGAGCACCTGATAATGCATATGCCCCCAGCTTTCCTCTTTCAATCAAGCTTTTTATTTACATGTTTCTACTACTGCACTAAGATTGATTTGCACTGCAAGTTTGAACACAGCAGAGACATGGCCTGTGGCCTCTTGCACAGAAGCCACAGGCCAAAGCGGGGCTGGTGGGTGGAGGAGGGCCTGTCCCTCTTTCACCAGGGCCTCGCTGACCTCAATTCGGCGGCTTCTGAAAAATTCCGTATTTTTCTGAATGTTTATTTGGAATGGGGGAGTTTGTCCCCTCAGGGAATAGCCTTTAACGGCGTAAGAGTTGTTAATTGACAAATTTGTTCCAATCCCCTCAAAGAGTAGAACTTTGGTCACAGAGTGACCATCAGAAATGATGGCCACTCTGTTTTTTTTAATCAACCCAGGGGCTGGTTTTGGGTTAAATTCCCAATTAATAACCCTGTGGTCATCTTCAATGGCCAGGATTTTCACCTCCAGCGGAGGCAGTCTCTCGTAGGGACTGGATGATTTGTGCGAAAGAATTTCCTTCAGGGCCATTCTAGAAGAAGAAAGAAAAAGAAAAGCAAACATTTTACGTCTGTCTGTCTGTCTGGCTCTCTCCTTCTCCCTCTTTTTATCAGTCTGCTTGTCTGTCCTTCTAAATATAAAAAATATGTTTATTCATCAAGAAGAATGAGCTCTGTTCTATTTCAACACACTGCCAACAACAATAACATTAATAGACAGGCCAGTAATATTTACAGTAAGATATTCCAGTCCTTGAGGGCCACGTTTCAGAAGTTTACTGCTACAACATACCTGATTGAAACGATCAGCTCATCATCAAGCTCTGCAGTGGCCTGATAACGAGCCACTCATTTGAATTAGGTGTGTTGTGCAGGAAACTTCTAAAACATGGCCCTCAAGGACTGGAATTGGGGAATCCTACCTATCTGTGGTTACACACAGGCTTACAGCAGTAGTTTCTGCCACAACCTGTCTGATAAAATAAATTACAAAAAAATATAATAGTTATATCTGAAATAAACATTGAAAAATCAAGATGTTAAATATTTTTTCTTACCTTGTTCTTTGTTTTGTTTCTTTTGTCTGATAGGAATGGGGAAAAAAGGGAAACATTATTTTCACAAGTTAAACAATGTTTGGAAAAAAATGAATTAAATTAAGTACGTAATTAATTAAAACAGTTTTATAAAGTTATCCTTAATTTTAAATGGTTAAAAATATAAACAAAATATCAAGCTAGTTTTTAGAAGAGAAAAAACAGTCCTCTCACCTGGATGACGATGAAAAGAGAATAAGGTGAGCAACTTAAATAAGAGAAAAGCACCAATCAGAGAGATGTTGCCGGGGATTGAAGCAAGGAAAGCCTCCCATTGGCTGCACACAATGTTATGTTGTGTTGAATTCTGCTGCCCTTTGCCACCTTTATTGGTTTCAGGTATGTTCATTAAGAGACACTTTGAATACTTGTGCCACACACAACATTCCCGTGTGTGCTTAGCAATACCACTTGGCCAGGGGTTCGATACCAACCTCTGTCATGTTGTTTCAAACTTTCTTGCTTTCTTTGTTTCTCTCTTTCTTTCAACAATGTCTTCAGCTCATCCAGCATTGTTTCAACAATTTCTTCAGTTCATTCAGCATTGCTTTCTGCATTCACACCATTTCCATTCTTGGAAATGCTTTTTCTAGTATTGGTCGGCCATTTTGTTTCTTTATACTTATTCTTACGTCTTCCGCGCACCTAACTACTCCTTCATACTTTGTGCTGTTTCAACAATTCATATATCAAAATGTGCAGCTTCTTGAATACTTTTATACTATGACAAAACAGAGGTGGTTGAGCAACAGTTTCTCACATACATCATCAGATGTTAACACATGCCAATGTTTCTTAATTATCCCCTTGATTTCTTGACTCATAGAGGAATATGTTGTAACACACTTGATAGAATTCTGTTTCTGTTTAGGCCTATCTCTGATATGTGTCAGATTGTCATCAACATGGCGTGCCTTATGGAGAGCTGCATCTAACCATGACTTAGGATATGAACGGAGGACAAAACGATCATATATCTCCTTGGCCCTCTGTTCAAAATCAGAGTTGCTAGAACAGATGCGTTTTAATCTAAGGAACTGTGAGTATGGAAGTGGGATGTGCGCTAGATGCATGTACACTGTAATAAAGGATTTGATCAATAAGTCATGGTCACTTCTTCCTGTAATTCACTTCTACTTAACATGACGATTTATGCAATTTCAACTTAATTTCTTGATTTATCAGGTTTCAAACTCAGGTTTATAAGTCAGTAAAATTATATAAAAATTTCATGGTGTCAACATAACTTAACAGTGTGAGTTGCAAATTTCCGTGACTTCTAAACGTCGCATTACGTGGTAGAGTTATATTAATGCGCGATGCAAATAGTCCTGGAAAAGCGCCGTCATTTGATACAAGACTGATAAAAATTATATATGATTTTATTCAGCTGAAATAAGTGATGCACCCAGATGCTATAGGCCATTAACAGAAGAACACCAACCGAGCATAACGACGATAGTGAAAAGACAAGCGGCGGATGGATACGTTTCGAACGCGACTTGATGATTGACATGAGCGCGCCGCTTTGACAATTTCGGTTGAGGACAGACACGATACAGACGACGTAAGGTAAGTGATTGAAATTGTTAGTTAACTGTTTATTTTCATTAACTCTCACAGAAGCACTTTCATGGCGTCTTGCTTAAAGGTGCATTATCGCAAATACAGCAGTAATGGCATAAAATAAGCTGAAATATGCAAAAGATGGGTCGAGGGGAGCCATAATTAAATTTACCAAAAAATTAGCCACCAGTGTAGTTTCCGTGGGGCAAATGCATGATCTGTTATTGTTTTGATCCAAGCCGGCCCGGCGCTTGCTGCGTTCAATTGCACTCGGAACAGGGAAA
Source organism: Decapterus maruadsi (assembly GCA_030347415.2). Classification (NCBI taxonomy): domain Eukaryota; kingdom Metazoa; phylum Chordata; class Actinopteri; order Carangiformes; family Carangidae; genus Decapterus; species Decapterus maruadsi. Next base: position 18,498 of record JARUPV020000187.1, on the reverse strand, counting down.
ACCGACCTCCGAATCGGAAAAATGCAATAGTAAATAGTAACGTAGCAGTGCTAGGCTGCTAACAGTCACTGAATCGCTCGGTACAACACTTCTCTCCACGCCGCTGTGTCTTTCTTCAGTTGTCCTCTCGCAAAAATGATTTTAACGGCACATTAACGCGACATGAGACATCTGAGACATGAAACTCATGGACTGAGGAGCCGTCCACTCCGTCCTGCATTTGAAGGAGGAAGTTGTAGTTGTTGTGGTTGTGAGTGACGTAGAGCTGCTGCTTCGACTAGGAAGGTTTTTTTCTATCCTTTCCCCAATCGCATGGTGAGGAGGAGGGTGAATGGGGGGGGGTTCATGTTTTTTCTCCTCACGTCCAACACTACAAAACTTCTTCTCACCAAACGAGGCTGTGACAACTGATTGCAGTTGTTTATATCTGATGCTCCGCCATCTAGTGGCCGCAGATTTTGCGATAAAGCTCCTTTAAGTTTCGTTTCGTTTGGTACCGGTGTTGTTTGTAGCGGAGTTATCAGCTTTGATACAGGGCGTGTGTTTGTGTCGGAGTGTCAGTAATTAGCCGTGACCCTGGTAAGGTGTGTGTGTGTGTGTGTGTGTGTGTGTGTGTGTGTGTGTGTGTGTGTGTGTGTGTGTGTGTGTGTGTGTGTGTGTGTGTGTGTGTGTGTGGCTTAATTTGTCAGCGGTTAGCTGCTCCCCTGCTATGTTGCTGCTGTATTGTCAAAATTGAGAGGATTTCAGGATATTCAACGTTATTAAATGAACTGCGTGTATTTCTTCCCTTTCATGCAACGTTATCCACTAGGGGTGGGACAAAAAATCGATACACTTAAGTATCGCGATTTTTTGTTTTACGATTTTTAAATCGATTTCTTTGTTCAAAAATCGATTTTTTACCCAAATTCAAATGCTTCATTTTAGTCTGTGTTAAACCGGGTTGGGAACAGTTACCACTTTTCTCCAGCAGAGGGCGAAATGTTTTATTCAACACTGCTTGCCGAACGGATGTGACGTCACGTTACTAGGTAACCTGTCTACCTAGTTACCTTACGTCACATCCTTCACGGCGCGTTCGCGGAAAAAAAAGAAAACAGTAGCGGAGAATGGCGGACAACACGAGAAAAGGCACAGCGGCGGAGATAAAACCCCCACCATCACATTTTAAATCAAAAGTGTGGGAACATTTTGGATTTTTTGTTTCGAAAGAAAAAGGAGAGCTGGACATGTCAAAAGCTGTTTGTAGACTCTGTCATGCACTCGTCGCGTACTGCGGGAACACAACCAACGTGGCTGCTCACCTGACAAGACACCACCCTGAGGTAAATAAAGAGCTAACGTTCAAACGTACTGCCGCAGCAGCAAGCCAGCAGACACTCAGAGAAGCATTGTACAAACTACCCAGCAGTTCTGAAAAAGCAAAACGCATAACTAAATCAATAGCGGACTTTATTTGCAAAGACCTGCGGCCCTATAGTGTTGTTGAGAATACGGGATTCAGGAACATGATACACACGCTGGACCCGAGGTATGTGATACCCTCCAGAAAGTATTTCTCTGAAACAGTGGTGCCTCAAACCTATAAGGACATTAAGGAGAAAGTCAAAGAAAAGCTCAGCAGAGCTGAGCGTGTTGCTCTCACCTGCGACGCATGGACTTCACGGGCGACACAGTCTTTTGTCACCGTAACAGCCCATTACATCGCTGAAGACTGGTCTCTATCCTCCCACGTCCTCCAGACCAGAGTCATGCACGAGGTTCATACTGGCGCAAATGTAGCAGAGCTGCTTGGTAATGTGGTGACTGAATGGGACATCGCAGAGAAGGACCCGGCTTTAGTGTCCGATAATGTGGCTAATATGGTTGTCGCCGCGCAGTTAGCCGGCTTTCTCCATGTTAGGTGCTACGCGCAAGAATGTAGCAAGAATACTCGGACGAGTTCAGCGTGTGACTGGATTTTTTCACAGAAGTGCCACAGCAGTTCATGTTTTGGAGCAAAAGCAGAAGTTGCTGGAGCTCCCCACGCACAAACTAATAACTGACGTATCCACCAGATGGAACAGCGCTTATGATATGGTCGAGCGTTTCCTGGAACAGCAGCCAGCAGTCACGGCTGCACTGCTTTCCCCCGATGTGAGAAAGAGAGAGAAAGACATCAGCACCTTCACTGAGTCGGACATCTCTAATGCAGAGGAGTTCATTCAGGCCCTGAAGCCAGTCAAGGTAGCTACAAACGTTATGTCAGATGAGAAAACCCCGACAGTCTCTGTCATAGCCCCACTCCATGCCCAGCTCATGCAAGCCACCCAGGAAACCCTCGGAGATTCTCCGTTTGTCAGAGACCTTAAAGAAGCCATTCACCAAGACCTAAGTAAAAGGTACACGTCGGAGGTCGAGAGGGCCACATTGAATCTAGCTGCAGCGCTAGATCCAAGGTTTAAAGTGCTGCCATTCCTGCCAGAGGAGGAGAAACAAGACACATTTTCAAGAATGGTACATGAAGCTGCAGCCACTGTGGATTATTGTCGGGTAAATAAATACATACATATAAATACTTACATATATGAATAAATAAATAAAGCATTAGAGATATGTTCTATGAGTCTTTCACAATGTAGTTCTACAGGTATTTGTGTGTGTTTTTTTACACTGAATGTTCTGGAGGTATATTTATTTTTAAAATGTTTACATTATGATTAATAATAATAATAATAGTGTAATGTAGAACACTGTGCTAATATTGTGTCATGATGTGTTGCAATTATCAAATAAGCAGAATGGTGTCAAAGACAGATCATAAAGACATTTATTTGTGTACTAATTATTAATTATTATTTTTGTACCACTGTGTTTTATTTGTTGTAGGACAGTGTGAGGCAGGGCCAGGAGGAACTTGGTGATTGTGCTGCTGCTGCAGAAGACAGTCAGAATAACGGAGGAGACAAAGATGTCCAGGGCCCCCCATCTGCAAAAAGAAGTGCACTACATGAACTACTTGGAAACACTTTTGGGGAAACCAGCAGGCAGGCAGTGGCACCAGCACTTCCAGAGAAGTCAGCTGTTGACTGTGCAGCAGAGGAGGTGAAAGAGTACACCACAGCTGTTGCTTTGCCACTGTCTGAAAACCCGTTAGAATGGTGGAAACAACATCATCATGAGTATCCTCTCCTGGCCAAATTAGCCAAGAGGTACTTATGTGTTCCCGGGACAAGCGTCTCTGCTGAGCGTGTCTTTTCCACAGCCGGGGACATTGTCACTGCTCAGAGGAGCAGCCTCCACCATGAGCACGTTGACCAGCTCTTGTTTTTGCACAGGAATCTTGACATTCCTAAGTACTAGCTATCTTGATGAAGAGCATAGTTAAATGTAGGAGCAGAGTACTTGAAAAAGTATATATTTTTGTTCATTTTATTATACATTGAATTTAATACTTTTGATTGATTTGATGTCCTACATTTCATTCAAAGTTTAAGGCTCACATATGAGTATTCAGGGGCTTTATTTGACCTGACATTTGTTTTCTTAAAGCACTGACTGACAGGAACAGCTAAATAAGCTCTTTTTTTTTTTAATTGTGCAATGTGCATTTGTTTGCCTTTTTTTAGGTTTTGGGTTTATGTTCATAATTTAATTTAAAGGCTACTACAGTATTGCAGATGAATGTTGTACCTCAAAGTCTATACCAGTTGTTGTTTTTGCACAATAATCTTGACATTTGAATGTAGCAGCAGAGTACTTGAAAAAGTATATATTTTTGTTGATTTTATTATACATTTAATTTAGCCTACTACTTTTGATGTCCTACATTTCAAAGTTTAACACTAGAACCGCCAACATTCCATGTATACCTAGAACCGCCAAGAGGTCATTTTGACCTCCATTCATTCTAATGCAAAAATGGTAAATGGACTGCATTTATGTAGCCATATATATTATAAACCCAGCCAGACACACAATTCAAAACACTTTATAGTAATGCTTCACATTCATATACACACACATATTTTACAAAAAATAACAAAAGTGGTTGCTAGGCAACCAATATAGACGACTCTTTATTTTTCTATTTTCGAACAGTGTGTGTATGTAAAAATTTTCAAAATTGTTTCAAATTTTTGAATTCATGTCCATTTCTCATGAGAGCAAGGGATTCTCATTGTTATGTTCAATGTTTATGAGTAATATTAGTTTTTTATCTGTTTGACCTGTTTTAACTGTTTGACAACTTTCTAGTATCTGACCTCGTGTTGTGTTGTGGGATGAGGTCAAAATGACTAACTAACTAAATAACTAACTATAACTAACTAACTGGCAAACTGAGTGACTAAATGGACATTATTTAGCCCAGATTGCAATGATTGGAAAATCAATTTTATACATGTTTATATAAACACACTATTCGAACAGTAGAAAAATAAAGAGTCATCTATATTGGTTGCCTAGCAACCACTATTGTTATTTTTGGTAAAGTATGTGTGTGTATATGAATGTCAAGTATTACGATAAAGTGTTTTGAACTGTGTGTCTGGCTGGGTTTATAAGATATATGGCTATATAAATGCAGTCCATTTACCATTTTTGCATTAGAATGAATGGAGGTCAAAATGACCTCTTGGCGGTTCTAGGTAAAATCTCTCTTTTCTTCGCTCTCTTTTATATCAGAATCACGAAAACGCATAAGATGATGTAGAACACACTTTTAGGAAAAGTCACCAACTGGGAGACCTAGGGTTTTTACACAAACAGAGTTACATGTATTTTAAGAAGCGAGAGAGGTCAAAATGACCTCACGGCGGTTCTAGTGTTAAGGCTCACATTTGAGTATTCAGGGGCTCTATTTGACCTGACATTTGTTAAAAAGGACTGAAACAGCTAAATAAGCAACTGGAGAAAAATATTTTATTTATTTTTTATATTGTGCAATGTGCATTTGTTTGCCTATTTAAATACAGAGATTCCAGGCAGTCCATGCTTTTGAAAAGAGAGTTAACATATTGCTGCTGAATAAATCTTAAAAACGAACTTACATCTGATGTGTATTTTTTGGGGAAATATGGTTCTTGGAATAGTCTGTAGACAATCATAATCATTCAACTGTTTCACTGATGTTAAAAATCGGGAAAATCGGCAATATCGTAGAATCGCAATTTAAATCGAATCGGCATCCAAAAAATCGTGGAAGAATCGAATCGGGAGAAAAGCATATCGTCCCAGCCCTATTATCCACGCAGATGTTAGTTTGTGTTCAGCTCGGACTAAACCTGCTAATTTGAAAGACAGCGGGCGCATGTGAGCAGCGGCTGCTTTATTAACTTTACTCAGCTTAAATTAATGTTATATGGTGTTTCTCACTGTGACAAAGTGCAATTTTACCGTAAAAAATGTAGAGCTATCGGTTTAGGGGTGTTTGCAGTGGAATTAAGGTCGAGTTGGTGTTCTTGCAAGACACTGCAGTGATGGTAAAATAAATAAAATGCGCGGCTTGCAGCTGCTAACGTTAGCCAACCACAGCGTGCTGCTAGAAGGAGACAACTATGGTGGGCGCCTCGTTTTGTACATGTTGGTGACTTTCTCTTGTCATGTGCGCAATTAAAGTTATTTCTGTTGTTTTAGATATGCTATATACATCACTTTTAAGTGGTGATAAAGCTAGCTGGCGGCTAATTTAGTTCATTGCACATAATGGCGTTGACTATTAATGGCGTCCTTTGATGCGTAATCTGCACTCCGGTTCAATTCAGTATGCTTTATTGGTATGAATGTCAATGACATATTGCTGTAAAATGATTAGTAAATAAATAGAGAAGTAAACCAGTAACTCAATTAATTAAGAACAGTTCATACAATGCAGAAAGCTTTTTTTTCTTTGTACTTGTGAAAGACTATGGAAGTGTGTGTTGAAATTGTGAATGTGTGAGCATGTTGGTGCTGTTGGATGTGGGTATTAACACCTGGACAGTGGAGGGGCTGGATGGTTCAGTAATATTAATAGAATTTTTTCTCTTTAAGAGTTTCTAATGATTTTCTAAATTTCATAATTAAAAGTCAGCTAGGGCTGTGTAAACAAGCATGGTTGCTCAGATCATTAATCAAATTGAAGTTCTTGTTATGGGGTGCCAAATGTAAAACTTTGATTACAGTTTTCAAGCTGATATGTTTTTAATGTTTAGTTAATTTTCTTCACATTTAGCTCATTTCACACACATTTCAGATATAAATTATTTAAAAAAAATTGGTTATATGTGAATGAAAAAGGAATGCTAAATCTAAATGTTAAATCTAAATGATATAGACAGGTTTAACATTTCATTTTTGTTCACATCTAACCAAATTTTTAAATAATCTATGTATCAAATGTGTGTAAAATGAGCTAAATATGAGAAAATTAACTAAATATTGAAAATATCAGTTTGAAAACTGTAATCAAGTTTTTACATTTAGCACCCCATATATGATTACTGGTGCCATTGTGTAAAGTTAATCCTCTTTGTCAAGTTTTCAATTCATATGACTGTTTAAAAGTTTGCTATAACATGTCATGTGACTATGTTCTGTGTTTCAGGTGCAGATATTTCATCTGTTGAAGTTTGGTGGATGAAGTGGAGTTGTAAGTTTTGCAGTTTTGCCACTTACAATGAGAAAACAATTGTGAATCATTACAAAGACAGTCATGGACGTGGAAGACGGGGTTTCAGCTGCATTTACCCAAACTGTCTAACAGTCTTTCAAACTCATGTGGATTTTGCACAACATCTAAAGGAGCACAAAAAAGGATCCAATCCAGTCGCTAAGATTCGCTGTGAACTTTGTGCTTTTTCAGCACCAACCAACATCAAACAATACTTTCTTCATTTAAAGAGACATTTAAGAAACCGAGAGACTGTGAATTGCCCATTTGCTGGGTGCTCTTTTAAGTCCAGGGTATTCTCAACTTTTACTGCCCATAAAAGTCGGTATCATTGTACATCTAAGTTTCAGGATTTTAGACCTGACCTTGTTATTAACTGTCACAGTCACGCCTCTGTAAACGATGAACAGGATGACTTGAATGATTCAGAGTCACAAGATTTACTGTTACCTGAACCTGAATTTCAGCCTTTACAGAAATCTGTTCAGAGGCGAATTGGATCACTTTTACTTCGGCTTCAAGCAGTCCTTCATGTGTCACAGTCAGCTATTCAAGAAATTGTAGATGATTTATTTGATATTGGTGTATGTGCTGGACAAACAACTAGACAGGTAATTGAAAGTATTTTGCAGGTGCATAATTGCACATCTGAGGAATTGACTGAAGCAGTACAGAATGCAAACGCACTTAATTTTCTTTCAAGAGAAGGAACTCTAGGCACAGAGCATAAAAGGCAGTTATTTTACAGACAAAATTTTACTGTCATTGAACCTGTTGAATATGTTTTGAGCACACAAGAAAGGACACATACTGTTGTTTATGTCCCTGTTCTAAAATTACTCTCTGAAGTTCTGAAAAGAGAGGAGGTTCTGCAAGTATTAGGGGTAAGCAAACCAATTGGTAAAGATGTAAGTTTATCCATAACCTTGTACATCGATGATTTCGAAATTTGTAATCCTTTAGGCACATCGCGAAAAAAACACAAAGTCTGCGGTGTGTATTGGATTCTGGCCAATTTGCCTGCAAGATACAAGTCATCACTGTCATCAATCTACCTAGCTTTATTGTGCAAGAGTGAACATATCAAGATTTACGGGTATAATAGGGTTTTGGAGCCACTGATTAAAGGTATTCAATATCTAGAAACAGTTGGTGTGTTCGTAGAGAAACTTGCTTGTAATGTAAAAGGAACCATCTTGCATGTGGCTTCTGACAACTTGGCTGCACACTCCTTAGGTGGATTCCAAGAGTCCTTTAATGTGGAAAAGTTTTGTAGGTTTTGTATGGTCAGTCGTGAAGACATACAGACTTGTGATGTTAGAAGTGGAAACTTTGTTTTACGGTCACCAGAATTGTATGATAATGCTGTAAATTTGTTGAAGCAGAGTGAGCTTTTGTCTGTTGATGGTGTGAAACAAGAATGTCCTCTTAACAGACTGAAAGGTTTTCACGCATGCAAAGGTTTTCCACCTGACTTCTTACATGACTTGCTCGAAGGCATTGTGCCTGTAGAACTAAGTCTGTGCCATGACTATTTCATTTCTAAGAAATATTTTACGTTAGAAGAGCTTAATAGTGAAATACAAGGCTTTCCTTTTAAGTTCTCTGACAAGACAAACCGCCCTCAGAAAGTTCCATCAACTTTTCAACGGAATAAGACTCTACGTGGTAATGGACATGAAAATTGGAGTCTTGTGCGCTTCCTTCCTCTAATTATTGGTCATCGTGTTCCCGAAGGTGATCAAGTATGGGAATTAGTCCTTGAGCTCAAAGACTTGGTTGAGTTGTTGTCGACCTCACATTTCACTTCAGACTCTCTTTGTTATTTACAATCAAAAATATCAGACCACAGACAGTTGCTGCTGACAGTTTTCCCGCAAAACAAGTTGCGCCCCAAACATCACTTTATCGAGCATTATCCGTACCTCATTCAAAAGTTTGGACCCCTAATTGAATGTTGGACAATCCGGTTTGAGGCAAAACACTCCTTCTTTAAAAAGGTTGTACGTGATGCCAACAATTTAAAAAACATTCTGCTAACCCTGGCCTCACGACATCAGCTCATGTTGGCACATTATTTTGACATGCCAAGCATTTTCAAGCCTGAAATTGAGACTGCAAAGGTGTCTGATGTGTGCCTTGAAGTCTTGGATAGTGGTGTCAGACAAGCTATCTTGAACAGATTCAGTGACGTGGACACAGTTGGACTAACCCCCATAGACTGTAAAAAGAATGGACGTAGCATCCGTGACGTCACCCATTGGTTTTGTGCAGTCGTTTTTGTGCCTCAAATATGGCGGTTTGAACAGCGCCATGTTGGATTGGCCGGCCGAGAACCCGCCCACTGGCCTCGAAGCAGCCTGTCTCTGTGCCGCTACGGACCTGCAGCTGAACGTTTCCACGCCCTGATTGGCCAGAATCTTATCCGAATAACAGCAAAACGGTAGCGTTAAAAAAAAATTCACCCCCCTCAGAGTGTGTACGGGGGTAGACACTATCGATTGAGACCAAAAAACGTTTTGGTACCAGGCTGTAAATATGTTTTTGAAAGCTGTAAAGTCGGCGATTTTAACATGAGGGTCTATGGAGAGTTGCTCACTTCCGGTACCAGCCCCCACAGGAATCGGCGGGGATTGCAGTTTTTTGAACGCGGAAGTGAGCTTCACTTCTCAGACCGACAACTGCCCCCTTGCTAACCCCTCACACCTTCCTAAATGGAACTAAGTATTCAAAGGGAATGATTCTTTCTGCTGGGAGTACAAGTGGACTACCAGACTTCGGAAGAATTTTGGAAATATGCATTGTGCTGACTACTCATGTTTGCTTCATCATTGAACCTTTTATGGCATACTATGTGGAGCATCTGCGGAGTTACCATCTTGTGAAGAAAAGCCCTACTAAATGTCTGTTGGTGAAACTGGAGGATCTCAATGACTATGTGCCACTTGTGTCATACCTCCTCCAGGGGCGCCTCTTGGTTACTCCTAGGACGTTCTTGCTGAAATAAACCTGCTGTAAGTAATTGTACACTCAAATTAGGGCTGAGCAACTTTGAAAAGTAATATGTAATTATTATGTAATTATGAAAGTAACTTCCAGAACTGAAATGATCAGATTTATACTTAAACATGTATTTTTTTGCTCCCTTTCAGGTAAAAGTGTTCTACAATGCTGCTGCGTGTCATCATAACGGAAAAAGAAATCAGACGGCTTTCAATTGAAAACATCCCCGCAAGCGTTGAGGAGCTGAATCAGGTGTTACAAACAAACCTTGGCCTGAGAGGTGGATTCATTTTACAATTTGAGGATCCTGATTTTAATAATCAGTTGTGCAACCTGACTGACATCAATGACCTTCCTGTGGAGCGAGCAACATTGAAAGTGTTGTTCACAGATGATGCAGTTGTCTCAGATTCTACATTGGACACATGCAGCCTCTCGTCTCCCAGTAGTGGTGATTCTTTCGACTGGCCTGACCCCTTCCCAATTCCACAGTTCTCACATGATGTGGAACTTCAGCTGAAAGACGCAAATTGTAGGTATGCTAAGGATGGATCTGTGATGATGATTCCCAAAGGTTTGAAGACTGACATTCTTGACACACTTGCAGACAGTATGTCAAAAATTAGTGCTTATCCTGAGAGGCAGCACTATGAGAGTGTTGCCAAAGCGCTTGTGGAGAAGCATCCCTGCCTGAAGGAGCCAGGGTCTGACAAGGGATGGTACTCATGGTTTCACAGTCTGAAATTTAAGCTGGGAAACTATCGGCAGAAGTTAGGTGCTGCAGGATGCCCGGAAGTGGTGATCAACAAAAGAAAAGGAGCAGAAGTGAAGGGAAAACGTTTAAAAAAGTCAAAGAAGGGTGAGGTTAACTACTGTCCAGATCCACCTGAAGGAGAGAGTCTTGAAAGCGTGGAGGAAAAGCGTAAGATGATGGAGATGGAAATGCTGAAAAAAGACCCTGATCACCAACTCGTAGAAGATCTGATGACTGCTACATTTTCCCAGCGCAGAAAAGAGATAATTGGAGATCAGCCATTCATCACAGAAGTCATTTCCAGATGGCCAGCTCTGTTCCATGAGCGACAGGTAATCAGTCCTACCATTGTACATTATTTTACAAAAAGATGTAAAGCATGTTATGTGTCAGATACTCCATACATTTTCATTAAAAAACATTAAAATGATTATGGTTTGATTTACAAAGATGTTATCTTAAATCTCTTAGAATATGATGTGTAGGCCAGGACAACTCTGTTGCACAGTATTTGAATCAATTTTTATTTCAAAACACAAAATTCTCCTCGAACAAATATTGTGCCCCCTGCAGTTTAAAAATTACAGTTGTCCATATTGTGATTTCAATTAAATTTCAATTAAATGTGCAGCCCTAGTTTTACTAGTATTTTCTATCTGTCTGTGTCTCCTTAGATAAGGGCAGAGTTCAAGCGGATCGTTACCACAGACCTTCTGGAATCTTTTCTTGACGGGCTTGATGGCCTAGTCCCAAGACTGCTGGAGATGTACAAAGCAACTGCCAGATCTGGAAAGAAGCAGGCACTCAAAGACATTTTGGACTGCCTTGAGAAAGATGTAAGTGGAGGAGCTGATGATCATAAAATTAGGAACTATTTGTTATGCCAATTTATATTTCATATTTCTTTGTCTTGTAGGACACTAATGAGAGGAGGACGACTGCTGCTTTGCTTGGTCTACCACACTACATATCCGGGGAAGATCCATCAAACATCATCAGGATGTGCGATGTAAGACCATAAAAACTTCTTCAATTCACAACTGTGGATGTGTATTCTGTACGTGTTGTCAGATATGCTGTAAATATGATATACTAAGGCAGTGGTTAGGGGTGTCAACAATAATCGATTCGATGCATTGCAATGCGGGACATGCGCGATTCAGCATCGATGCGGCAACATGCCATAATCGATTATGTCCCTGTTAATTTTCTGGCCTCAAATAAAGTTATGAAGTTTCAATTACCTCCGAGGGCATTTCCGGAGCAACGACATGCGCAGCCTGTAGCTACAGTACATGCTAAGCGGCAGCACCAGCAGTAACAGTGTTGCTGCTGGCTTTCTTTTTCTTTTCTTTTTTTACCCGCGGTCGGGTTGAGAATTAATTAACGCTCATGAGTCCGGCCGTATTGGGTCCGAGATTCAACAAGCCGGTCTGGTTTTACCGTTACTACAGGCAATACGCCCGTTTCTCACTTATAAACACAGTAGCTCAGGCTGGGGGGTCACTGATGCAGCGGCGCGATCATGGATCTGCTCCGTGACATCGCTGTGGATGCGACTGGGACACGGCAGCAGCAGCACCCGCTACAGCGCTTTGACAAAAAAAAAAAAAACGTGCCGTGTAAAAAAACAAAACAAAAAAGTGTCACTACTTCCTGTATCTGGCCCTTCAAAATAAAAGCCCCATAGACTTTCAGTCACATTGATTTCGAGTTTTTGACAAGACAGGGCTCCAAAGTTTGTTTGTTTTTTCCTGCAACCAATCGACTAATGATTTTTTGGTCGATATTTGGGGGCAGCCCTAGAAGTGATTTATGTTTTCTTTTTCAGGTTTGAAAATGCCATATCCAATACCCTATACCATTCAATTTTATTTTTTTAATGACATTTATGTCAAATATACAATAGAGTGATCATACTAACATAGCAGTCGATAAAATCTGTTGTCCAATATCTCATGACTGATGAAAAATTTGCGGTGTTGTGTGCAGTAGAATTTTGATGCATTGCAATGCATCGCAATGCATCGGAGAATCGAATCGAATCGAATCGTTACCCTCTGAATCGTAATCGAATCGAATTGGGAGGGCAGTTCCAATGCACACCCCTAGCAGTGGTTCCCAACATTTTTTGGGCCGTGACCCCATTTTGACATCACAAATTTCTGGGGACCCCGGAGACGCTTTTCTAGAATTATTTTTTGATCATGTTTTTTATACTGTGTTGCAAATACAGAGTATCCAGGATTAGTGCACAAAGTGACAATTTTATTTTCCCTGATCATGATATGGGCTTCATTTACAACAAGGCTGAAAATTAATACTGAACAAACTATCTCTCATAAGGAATTATCAGCATCTTAAACTGGCCACAGTGAAGATTTATTTATTTGAGCTAGATTTATATTTGAGAAAGTTAAAGTATAGAATACAGTTCACACTGAACTGAATTGCTGTGATTTTATTCAGAGCGAACTACGCGTTTCGCCCGTGGCTTCTTCAGGTTCGCTTGGCATAAACACAGAAACACGGTTCCAGGGTGCCATTCCGAAGGGTCGCCACTCCGAACGTTTACTTTCATATGTCGGAATGCCGTTGGGTTGTTACGGGGCATAGATTTACACTCACTGTTGGTGGCGTGCAATAGTCATATGGTAGCGTCCGGCTTCCAGACCGTCTTATGCCTACCATAACAAAAACGCTGTGTACTCGGTCTGGCTGCAGGTTTGAGCAAATAAAGTGTTGTGCCTCGCCGAATCACAAGCAGTCTCTCGGCTGGACCACGGCAAAAATAAATAAATAAATAAATAAAAGAACCCCGTGGTCCGACCTGACGCAATGTTTAATTAGAATTTTAATAATAGCAAATTTGTTGATCTCGAAAATATTAGCCTAGTAATGTAACTTTTACCATGCATTTAGTTTTTAAATTTACCATCATGGATATAGCAGAAAATCAGCCTTTGTAAAAGCCGAAATAACAGTTTATAAACACTCCGGTCTGTGGCGCAGCGGTTCACCTGCTTATTTTTGTCATTTATGTTTAATAGGAACGATGCTTAAGGTCAACACTGTAGCTAAATAACTTGTCTCAGTCCGCGACTGTGCTGCTTCATGGACAGCTTCACACGAGTTATTACAGCGTCTCCTCTTTTTCTCACAAGAATAGAAAAGAATATCCAGGAGACTCTTGCTCGTCCTCAGGACGTGAGGGAGGGAGGATCACCAGGATCTGGTGGCTCAGGTTTGGAGATGCCTGTCACTGTCAGCTGCACATCTGTCAGCAGGACCGCTCAACTGCTCCACAGACACTTTACAAACTTTAGGAATAAGCTGGATGTTGTTTTTGTAAACAGACAGTGAAATGTTGGAAATAAATAAATAAATAAGAAGACACCATACTCTCCCTCATTAATAGCCTACCTATTGATTATTGAATAACGTAACGTCATAAAGCTGTCGCCGCTGCGTATTCCGTTGCATCACCTGCTGTGGGTTTGTAGGCTACGTCATCCCAGGTGGAACAACAACAACATCTGGAATTGATCATAACTTAAGGCATATCACCAAATCGGAACTAGGCTATTAACACGTCCTAATCAGGACGATAATCTTTTCCTCGTATTTTTTTCAATGTAGTAAACTTTCCCTCGCGCACCGGCAAAGCAGAAGTTGCTCTTTCTGCGATGGTGCACTTGGTCCACATGTGTTTGTGAATGAAGCCAGGATGAGAAGGTGACGAAGGTGAAGGTGACATTGCTCGGACAATAATAAGCGGAGGGAGGACGATGGAAGCTGGAGAAGCTCCGCTCAGCTGTGCATTCACGTTGTTGCTGTTTGTGTGTCCCCTAACCTGTCACCTTTCAGCACCTCGGACAGCGCGTGTCCCCTAACGCCTAAACTCCACTGGATGCAGAACGACTCAGAAACGGGTCCGCTACGGAACGGCCGCGTTCTCCGACTCAGTCAAAACACACCGGTTCCGTCCGTGATGCTGATTGTTGCGGCTCCGCCGCACAGCAGGAGCACGTGATCTCGAGATATAGCAGGTTTTAATTTCCATAAAGTGAACCGCAAAATCATTAAACGATGTCTGGAAACCTCAGAGCTGCTGACTTCAGGCCGGTCGCTACTCATGACAACGTTTTCAAGGTGTAAAGCAGGAAAAAAGAAATGGTGTATTTTATTTTGAAAATTAACCGGGTGTTTTATTTTGTATTTTGCCCGCGGTTTCCTGTCTTGCACAATCTGCTCTGTGCTGCTTGATGCGCTGTGCTCCGGCGTCCGGCAAAAATAGAAGCTGTGCGTATCTTTTGCGAGGGCTGCCGGATGCCGGTGTCGTTCCGGACCCACAACGCAGCGGACCCGGAGTCGGCGGAAGCTGACACGGTGATTATCGGCTCCGCCACCGTAGCGGAGCGGATCTGCAGCCGTTCCGCAGTCAGTGGAGTTTAGGCGTAACCCGTCACCTTTCAGCACCTCGGACAGCGCGTGTCGCCTAACCTGTCACCTTTCAGCACCTCGGACAGCGCGTGTCCCCTAACCCGTCACCTTTCAGCACCTCGGACAGCGCGTGTCGCCTAACCTGTCACCTTTCAGCACCTCGGACAGCGCGTGTCGCCTAACCCGTCACCTTTCAGCACCTCGGACAGCGCGTGTCGCCTAACCTGTCACCTTTCAGCACCTCGGACAGCGCGTGTCGCCTAACCCGTCACCTTTCAGCACCTCGGACAGCGCGTGTCGCCTAACCTGTCACTTTTCAGCACCTCGGACAGCGTCGAGGAGGAGCCGCGGAGGCCGCGCCAGAGCTGATATGCGTCACCAGGAGACGACACTGGAAGAACGCCACACTCGCCACACAGATTATTTTCCCCCTACCCTTTCCCCTGATTTTAGAATTGTTAAAGTATAGGAAATAAAATAACTATTTTTTTACCTGCAAATTCGACTCCTCCTATTTCCGCACCTCACACACGTATAGGCACCATATGACCGGCGAGACTTTAATTGGGACTATTTACTGGGCTGCTCTACAGGCAGAGTCAGATAAACATATAGCGGCCTGGTGATCATATAGGACATTGTTCTTAAATTGATTGCCTGGGTAAATAACGGTACAGTAATAAGATAAGACACTGATCCATTCCAGAACACAAAACAATTGTTTATTAAAAACATAAAATGCAACGATAAACTCAAGTCATCATTAAAAAACAAACAAACAAACTGTCATATTTTTCATGCTGCATCATGTGAAATCAGTTATCGGAAATCGGACAACAGCAGCTGCAGGTAACAGCTTAAACAAGCCTCTCTGTAAACAAGTGGTCTGTCAGCATGAAGAACTTACCTCTACCCTGATGTTGACTAAGAGGTGTGAGAGTCCTCCGTGTCTTCCCTAAGTTATGGGGGTCCGCACAGCAGTTTTTGGTTGTGAATGGATAGGCTACCCCTTTTGTTCGTCCAAAAAGACACACCAAAAAACATCCAAATACCTCCACACTGCTCGTCTGTAATGTCCCTCTTGTATTGAAGCCCCAACATGATAAATCGTTCCGCCGGTCAGTGCACTGACAAGGAAGAGCAGTGAACTGAGACACTGTGAGTCTATATTTTAAGCTCCCAGTGGGAAATTTCAGACGAGCAGTATGGAGGTATTTGGATGTTTTTTGTGTGTCTTTCTGGACCAAGAAAAGTGGTATCCATTGACAACCATTATATGGACAAATCCTGCTGCGTGGACCCCCCTGTAACTCAGAGAAGGCACGGAGGACTCTGAAAACTCTCACAGCTCTTAGTTCACATGAGGGGGAGGAGATGATGAGTGACATTTTGGGGGTTTACTCAAATGTCACCACAGCATATTGGACAGCGGCCCAGTACTGCTGTAGCACTCTTTCACCCCGCTCATACTGCCGTCGCAACCGGTGCAGTCGCTCACTGTGCCTCCTCCACTTTCGACGCTGTGGGGGTGGAGGGTCCCCACGGTCTGCTCCCACACAGACAGCCTCTATGAGGCGCTGCTCATCCTTTAGGATGCGGATGAAGAGCCACAGGCTGGGATGGCGGCGATCAACCTTGTGGTTCCAGCGGTTATGGAAAGCTGAAATAATCATGTGTAAGAACATAATGAATGACATTGTGTCCCATAGACCACTCGCTGCACGCTTTATTAATAAATATTTTGGTTTATTTGAGGGTAACAAGACAACTGTGAGTAGCCTCCTAAAACAGCCTCTCCTAGAAATGCATTTCACCCCCTCATCACTGCTGTGAACGTTTGAGGTGGGCGAGAGTAGTAGTGTTGACAGACGCTACGTGAAACCCCATCCAACAAAAACAATGGGGAAACATGACCAAAAGCGGACTGGAATAACTGGCACAAGCAGGGGAGGCAACGTACGACCTATTAGGACAAAACTGGTGTGTGTGTTTGCCACCAGATTTGACCCAAGCCTCGACGCTGATACTCTCTGTGACTATTATCAGCAGATATCAGCGATCCGGTCGTTTTGGCTAATGCTGCGTTCTGCTGATATCTGCTTTAAAAGAGAAACTGGGGTGAGGTAAAATGCCATAAGATAGAATCAGCCTACCCCTACAATGGTAGTCTGAGGTGGTTGCTTCAGGTGCCACGTGGCACAGTGCAAGCCAACTCTTTATTAATCCCAATTGTGAACCACTTCTAAGAAATGCAGCCCTATACTTCTGGTAAGGCCTTAACATTGATCGAACAGTTATACAACGCAGAGGCAGATACAATGTTAGCTAGTATGCAAGTTATTACCTTCAACAAGATTGTTGGTCCTGTTGTCAGACCTGCGCAGATAGACGTTCCAGACTGCTGGTGGGAACAGCGCATTGTGGGACACATATGTGTTCTCCATGTACACAATGAAATCCTGCAGGCGGGGGTAATGCCTAACCAGGCGGCGGGTTCTGTGTGATGTGGCCATCTGATTAAAATTTACCCTGACCACAGCAAGGGGGAGGTAGCTGATGGCCATTGATTTTCTGACCCATTCTTTCAGAACCCTGTCCTGCCTGTAAGGACCTACAAAAATAGTGTAGAAAGAAAGAAAAGTTAGATATTTTTAAATTGACTTAGTTAATGGCCGGTAAGGAATGGAAATCATTCACTCATACTACTCCCTGTACAAGCCAACACAAGTGAGACAATCTATCAATCTATCAATCTATCCATCTTATCTATCTACTACATTTTACACAATGCCAAAGCCACTGAGCTGGTAAAGACACAAGCCTAGATGAATGGCAAGTCTAAACACAAGACATAGCCGACCTCTACATTTAAATAATTACTTCTTCATAATATCAATAAATCACTCCAGATTACAAGCACTAACCTTGTAGCCCAAGTTCTTGGAGCTTCCTCCAGAGGCTCTGGCAGAAATGGAAGTAGCACCCCTGCGTCACAATACCAAGACATTCTGCCCTCAAGGCCTGCATGGCTGCCATCTCAAAATCTGTCACCACCTTCTGTGGTCTCCACCTTGTAGACACCAACAGTTTTTATTAAGTAAATGTTTTTGGTTATCAAAGAAATAGAAAAATGTACACATGTCAATCTCACACACCTGTGTCCTGTGACACGGCACACTTTTCTCTTGATGTGCCTCAGGACTGCCCTGTACATGTTCTCCGTGCGGCCACTCATCAAAACCATTATAAATGGAACCGCCCTCCCCAGGTAGTACCCATGTATTGTTACAAATTGGTGGTACGGGCGAGGGCAGGACTTGAAGGTCCCATCCATAAAGATCTGAAAGGGAATTTAGATATTTATTCATAGGCTTGCTATGTATTTTACTATATGTTTTCATGGGACAACACTGAAGATATGACATTTTGATACAATGTTAAGTAGTCAGTGTACAGTTTGTATAACAGTGTAAATTGACTGTCCCCTCAAAATAACTCAACACACAGCCTTTAATGTCAGAACCGCTGGCAACAAGAGTACAGCCCTAAGTGAAATGTGAATTTTTTCCTTGGATATGGAGTTCACTAGAGCTCCATAGGTTGCCACTGAAATCCTCTTCCTTTGATGAGACCAAGACAAACTTTTTGGTTCAGATGATGTCAAGTG
>JARUPV020000183.1:0-41000 GCA_030347415.2 Decapterus maruadsi | reverse complement strand
GGGAGGGTTCAAAGAGTGGGCCTTTGCTGGGATTAAGTTACAATTGGACCAAATATATTTTTCAAAGTCGAATTAGCATGTTTCCAACCTTTCCTGTGCGTTCCAAGCCATGTTTTTAAAAATATGCGTTTCTCGGCGAGAAAAGCGCATTTTCGCAAATCCTGTCGGGGAGGGTTCAAAGAGTGGCCTTTTGCTGGGATTAAGTTACAGTTGGACGAAATATAATTTTCTAAATCGAATTAGCATGTTTCCAACCTTTTCTGTGCGTTCCAAGCCATGTTTGCAAAAATATGCGTTTCTCGGCGAGAAAAGCGCATTTTCGCAAATCCTGTCGGGGAGGGTTCAAAGAGTGGCCTTTTGCTGGGATTAAGTTACAATTGGACCAAATATATTTTTCTAAGTCGAATTAGCATGTTTCCAAGCATTTCTGTGTGTTCCAAGCCATGTTTGCAAAAATATGCGTTTCTCGGCGAGAAAAGCGCATTTTCGCAAATCCTGTCGGAGAGTGTTCAAAGAGTGGGCCTTTGCTGGGATTAAGTTACAATTTGACCAAATATATTTTTCTAAGTCGAATTAGCATGTTTCCAACCTTTCCTGTGCGTTCCAAGCCATGTTTTTAAAAATATGCGTTTCTCGGCGAGAAAAGCGCATTTTCGCAAATCCTGTCGGGGAGGGTTCAAAGAGTGGCCTTTTGCTGGGATTAAGTTACAGTTGGACGAAATATAATTTTCTAAATCGAATCAGCATGTTTCCAAGCTTTTCTGTGTGTTCCAAGCCATGTTTGCAAAAATATGCGTTTCTCGGCGAAAAAAGCGCATTTTCGCACATGCTGTCGGGGAGGGTTCAAAGAGTGGGCCTTTGCTGGGATTAAGTTACAATTGGACCAAATATATTTTTCAAAGTCGAATTAGCATGTTTCCAACCTTTCCTGTGCGTTCCAAGCCATGTTTTTAAAAATATGCGTTTCTCGGCGAGAAAAGCGCATTTTCGCAAATCCTGTCGGGGAGGGTTCAAAGAGTGGCCTTTTGCTGGGATTAAGTTACAGTTGGACGAAATATAATTTTCTAAATCGAATTAGCATGGTTTGCTGGGATTAAGTTACAGTTGGACGAAATATAATTTTCTAAATCGAATTAGCA
The DNA here is from genome assembly GCA_030347415.2 of Decapterus maruadsi. NCBI lineage: Eukaryota > Metazoa > Chordata > Actinopteri > Carangiformes > Carangidae > Decapterus > Decapterus maruadsi. The sequence continues at coordinate 39,861 of JARUPV020000183.1, read as the reverse complement.
TGTTTCCAACCTTTTCTGTGCGTTCCAAGCCATGTTTGCAAAAATATACGTTTCTCGGCGAGAAAAGCGCATTTACGGAAATCCTGTCGGGGAGGGTTCAAAGAGTGGGCTTTTGCTGGGATTAAGTTACAATTGGACCAAATATATTTTTCTAAGTCGAATCAGCATGTTTCCAAGCTTTTCTGTGTGTTCTAAGCCATGTTTTTAAAAATATACGTTTCTCGGCGAAAAAAGCGCATTTTCGCAAATGCTGTCGGGGAGGGTTCAAAGAGTGGCCTTTTGCTGGGATTAAGTTACAGTTGGACGAAATATAATTTTCTTAATCGAATCAGCATGTTTCCAAGCTTTTCTGTGTGTTCCAAGCCATGTTTGCAAAAATATGCGTTTCTCGGCGAGAAAAGCGCATTTTCGCAAATGCTGTCGGGGAGGGTGCAAAGAGTGGGCTTTTGCTGGGATTAAGTTAAAATTGGACCAAATATATTTTTCTAAATCGAATCAGCATGTTTCCAAGCTTTTCTGTGTGTTCCAAGCCAGGTTTGCAAAAATATGCGTTTCTCGGCGAGAATAGCGCATTTTCGCAAATACTGTCGGGGAGGGTGCAAAGAGTTGGCTTTTGCTGGAATTAAGTTAAAATTGGACAAAATATATTTTTCTATTTCGAATTGGCATGTTTCTACGCTTTTCTGTGTGCTCCAAGCCATGTTTGCAAAAATATGCGTTTCTCGATGCGAAAAAGCGCATTTTCGCAAATGCTGTCGGGGAGGGTGCAAAGAGTGGGCTTTTGCTGGGACTAAGTTAAAATTTGACCACATATATTTTTCTAAGTCGAATCAGCATGTTTCCCAGCTTTTCTGTGTGTTCCAAGTCATGTTTTTAAAACTATGCGTTTCTTGGCAAGAAAAGCGCATCTTGACAAATGCAGTCAGGGAGGGTGTGTTACAGCTGGATTAAAAATTGGACCAAAAACGTAATAACGGCCAATAACGTAATAACTGCCAATAATGTAATAATTTTGGCCATTTCAAATGTAATAAAGCCAATAGTGTAATAATGTGCCAATAATGTAATAACACTTTTGATCCAATAACGTAATAACTTTTTGCCGATAATGTAATAAGGCATTACATTATTGGCTGGTTATTACGTTATTGGCCTGGTATTAAAAAAAACCTTTCAAAATGTAATAACTGGTGCCGATAATGTAATGCCTTATTACATTATCGGCAAAAAGTTATTACGTTATTGGCTCAGAAGTGTTATTACATTATTGGCAAATTATTACACTATTGGCTTTATTACATTTGAAATGGCCAAAATTATTATGTTATTGGCAGTTATTACGTTATTGGCCGTTATTACGTTTTTGGTTGTAACAGGGTGCAACGAGTGGGCTTTTGCTGGGATTAAGTTAAAATTTGACCGAATATATTTTTCTAAGTCGAGTTAGCATGTTTCCCCGCTTTTCTGTGTGTTCCAGGCCATGTTTGCAAAATATGCGTTCCTTGGCGAGAAAAGCGCATTTTGGCAAATGCAGTCAGGGAGGGTACAAAGAGTGGGCTTTTGCTGGGATTAAGTTTAAATTAGACCAAATATATTTTTATATTTCGAATTGGCATGTTTCCAAGCTTTTCTGTGTGTTCCAAGCCATGTTTTTAAAAATATCCGTTTCTCGGCGAGAAAAGCGCATTTTCGCAAATGCTGTCTTGTCGGCTAAAATGCATGGTCACGTGACTTTCTGTGTAAAAAACATGATATCATAATACACATATGACTAGAGGAGAGTTAAAAGACCATCATACTTTTTACTGGACCTCAATCGACCTCAATCATCCAGCCCTCTGTCTCACGTATTTTACCCAGGCGGTGATGCCCCATTCTCGTGGAGCGCTCTGGGAGGGTCCCCTCTCTGGTTCTCCGGGCCTGGAGCTTCTGGGGCTGGTTCTGGTTTTACAACTGCTGCTTGCAGATGATGATAATATTTCAACTCCAGTCAAGTCCCACTACACGAGGGCACACACACGGACATTTTATTTAAAAAAAGGTCCCATGTTCCCCGCTGTTGCCGGGGAACATAGGACCTTCTTTCTAAATAAGGGTCCTATGTTCCCCGGTTCCATACAGACCAGGGAACATAAGACCTTTTTTGGAAAAAACGGGGAACATAGGAGCCGGGGAACATAGATACACTCCCACTCCCTGTCATCATTTCATCGATTTATAATGTTTAAAGTTTGAATTCAGTGGGGAAGCTTTTTGTCTTCTTCTTCGATGTGGTGCATTTGTGTGGCAGCGTTATAGCACACAGGCCTGGCACAATACTACAGTATTTTGAGTCATGTAAACATAGTCTAAAAGATCTCATCCTTCCTTACTGTCCTAGCAGAGCACTCTGCTCCCAGAATGCAGGTCTGTTATGGCGCTTTTCCACTGGAACGGTACAGCACGGCACGGCACGGCACGGCACGGCACGGCTCGGCTCGGCTCAGTTTGGTTGTGTTTCCATTACAGCTGAGTTCTCTAGTACCTCCTCAGCGGGGGCGGCATGGTGGTGTTCGCAGGGCCGCATTGTCCGATCGATCCGCTCGTCAGCTCCAAACTCACTCGTCTGCACCTCGTTAACAGACACAGTGTGGATTTACACACAGCAACAGTTAACTCAGGTGAAGTAATAACAACAGTCTCGACACAGATCAGCTGGCGCTGTTGCCGCTCTGTTTTTGAAATTTCTGGGTTTGATTCTCATGTCCGACGTCACACTCGCGCTGACTCTCTGCCCAATCAGCAGAAGGCAGTTGGATGACGTCACGTTATAGTATCGCTTCGGCTCGCTTGGAACCAGGGCCGAGGAGGTACTAAAAATGGGACCTGGTACCAGGTACTAGGGCTAGTGGAAACACGCAAATAGCGCACCGAGCCGAGCCGTGTCATACCGTGCTAGTGGAAACGCGCCATTAGTGACTCCCAGTAACTAGAGCCTTCAGTTACCGGGCTCCTTTACTGTGGAACCAGCTCTCTCTAGGGGTCAAAGAGGCAGACACTCTAATTACATGTAAGTCTAGGCCAGGGGTATTCAATTAAAATTCATTGAGGTCCAGTTACTAAACTTTCATCCAAGTGAAAGGTCTGAACCTTATAAAGTCCAAATGGCGTCTTATAGACTACCCCTATGTCAATTAAATAAAATCAACAAAGTGCATTTTCAAATCTATTGTCAATTTTAACATAGTGCACTTGTATAGTAAACAACTAGCCCACCCCCCCTTTTCATGAATAAATAGCTCCCAAGCAAATTAATTTAAGGCCTGTATTTCAATTAAAGAGAACAAGATAGAGTAAATAAGGGGTTTTCCCTGACTGTTTGGTGTTTTTTTCCTTTCTTTTTTTGAGGCCAAGGTGTCAAAAGCATCTTGATAACTGCACTGTCATTGCATTGTACCCCTCCATTAAATAGGCTACTGTATGGAAGGAGGCTGAAAATCACAGGATATGTCTGTTCTGTTCTGGTGATGCAAGTCAGTAGTCCTGAAACGGGTGTTTCTCTTCAACAGTATAACACACATTTTACATCTCAGAGCCGACGTCTTTCTGCATACGGACTTCCTGCTCCTTTCAAACGGGGCAGAGCTCCGTGTGAACAAGTTAGGAGAGATGGGCTACAGACTGAGGGAGAACCGGGGGCTCTGACACAACACCAGCAGGAGAAGCAGGAAACAAGCACATCACACCGAATACGCACCGCGACGGCGTTGCTTTCGGTTGTGAGCACACATGAAAGTAAATGGATTTGTGCGCACAAGAGGCCCATCTGAACGGCCCCCACGTACACACACAACCAAGGCGGCGGTGGTGGCAGCAGCAGCTCGCCTTTGACTTCAGCATCAACTTTTGCTGCACTCCGTCTCCTTTCTCTTTCCCCCTCGGACGCACTGGCCGCGCAGAGTAAACAAGCGATCTGATTGGCTCAATTGAGTGAGGCTGTCGTATTGACTGAGCCCACTGTCCCGTCGGAACGGGAAAATGTTAACTTATTAGAGATTGGTCTCAGGTCCAGATCGAACCATCACTCGGTCTGGGTCCGGACCGAGGTCCGCCATTTGGTGATGCCTGGTCTAGACTGAAGACCTTCCTCTATGACAGAGCTTTTAGTTGGGGCTGGTTCAGGTAGCTCTGAACCATTGTATAGCTACAGCTACAGTATAGGCTTAGACTGCTGGGGGACACATCACATTACATGAAGACCTCTCCTCTCTTTTTGTGTTGTCATCATCATTTGTACTTTGGCCTTGGTCTTACACCCTCTCTGTGTTTTCCACAGATTTCTCTAGAGCTCCACCTGCAGCGCCTCCCTTCCTCTGCCCCTACACCAACCAGCCTGCCCATCAGTGCTCCTGCTCTCCTGTGGATGGAGTGTCACTCACCTCAGATGCTTTGGAAGGAGCTTCAACATGTCTGCTTTCTGAGCTCCAAACTGTACCTACTAAGATGGCTTTCACAGTGAAACACAGCCTGCTTTCTAGTGCAAAGGATAGTACTAAGACACAGACAATTAATAAAAAAAATTAATAAATTAATTTGGAACTTATATTACCTCCAGAACCTCCATTGGCTCACAATTCCTTATCACATTCAGTTCAAAGTCCTTCTCCTCACCTTCAAAGCCCTCCTGAACCAGGTCCATCCTACCTCACTGACCTTGTTGGACCATCACACCCCTCCTGGCTGTCAGAAGTGATGCAAGTCATCAGGAGCACTTTCTGAATCTTTCTTTTTTCTTCTTCTTGTTGTTCTCGTCTTTGGAAATTAGTTACTTTCTATTGTTTTTATGCATTGTGTTCATGAATTAAATTTTGTAAGTTGGAACTCAGAACCTGACTCTGATGTGTTAACATCATTAACTGCACTTTTCTCAGTCTTAACCTCACTGACCTGCACTGGAAAGGCTGTATAACAGACTTATTATTCACATTTCTTAGCATCTTGTCACTTATTGTAAATACATTTATACATCAATTTACTGATTCATATTTAATGATTCATAGCAGTATGTAGGATGTGTATCTGTAAAAAACTGCATGTAGTAACTAGCGGGTTACACTTGCATAAGTTTGTTAAAAAACATTTTGGTCCTGAGACCGTCCTTGTGAACCTGATGAAGGTCTCAGGACCGAAACGTTGTTTAATAAACCTATGCAAGTAAAGACAGTGTGCGGGAGCCTTTGTTCATATTGCTGTACACTCAAAATCCATTGAATTTCTTTCTTCTTTTTTACAATTGCTCGCACATATCAGATATCTTGTCATGCTTTCAACTGTGTGGTGCCTGTCTGGAACACTTTTGCTACAGAAGAATTAAGTTAGGATGTGTTATGGTTAAAGTCAAGGTTCTCTTTATTGTCATCAGACACTTTACATACTGTGACTTGAGTCTTACAGTACTGCATCTCCGACTTCAATATCTCTGATCCGATGGAAAGAGTTGGGAGAGGCTGTTCAAAAGGTGGCAGGAGTCTCCAATGATGCTTCTGCACTTGAATCAAAACAAAAGGAGAGCCACACGCACATCCGTGCCAAGAATTTTGGGCAGGTGCTGAGCCGACAAAACAGGTGTCAGAAGGTAAAAGGAAAAACAGCTCGCACACCACAGGGCTCCAAAATGCAGTCTGTTTAATATGGAGTTAGATTTGTGTCTTTATTATTCAATCAAAAAAAAGGTTGCTTCAATCAAAAAATATATTTTCAATCAAAAAAACCCGTTTCAATCAAAGAAAAAAAGTGTTTGAATGCAAAAATATATTTGAGACTCAAAAAAATGCATTTGAACACTATTTTTTTTTGCTTGAAAATGTTTTTTTTGATAGAAGTGAAGGTTTTTTTGTTTGAAGCAACTTTTTTGATTGAAGTATTGTTGTTTTGTGTTTGGGCCATATTATGGGTAGGACATTTGTGTCTTTATAATTCAATCAAAAGAAGTTGCTTCAAACAAACAAAAAATATTTTCAATAAAAAAATCACTTCAATCAAAAAATAAACCTTTTCAATCATAGAAAAAATGTTTTTGAATGCAAAAAAATATTTGAGACTCAAAAAATTGCACTTGAACACTTTTTTTTTGATTGAAAATGTTTTCTTTGAAGTAATCTTTTTTGTGTTTGGACCATGTTATGGGTAGGACATTTGTGTCTTAATTATTCAATCCCAAAAAAGTTGCTTCAATAAAAAAAAAAACATTTTCAATCAAAAAAAAATATTTTCAATCAAAGAAAAAACTGTTTAAATGCAAAAAAAAAAAAAATCATTTGAAGTGTTTTTTTTTTTTTGATTGAACTTTCTTTTTTTTGAATGAAGTGAAAAAAGTTTTGAAGTCGTTTTTTTTTTTAATCATTTTGACACAAACGTACCGCAGTGGGCGGGTGCTTCCCCATTGGTCAGACATGTTTGAGTGACAAGTGTCTACACCAACGACGTCTTTCTGACAAGCAAGTCATGGTCGCCACTCGCCAGCGAGCCAGGAAGCAGTGGTGGAGTTGTTGTAGATAAAACCAACACAGTCTCACCCCCTTTTCACGCTTGACGCTTGGTCAGTGCCCCCTGGCGTCAATGACATGACGTCCAGGGGGTACCCTAAATGTCGTCTGGTGACGAAAAGGGACGTCCATAGACCTGAATGCAAATCCATCATCTTCGGATTCTGACGAAGCGGGTCCTCTGTTAATTTGAATGCAAACCCCTCGTATGCGGTGTTTTGACGAACAGGGTTTAAATCCTTATGGCGGCTTTTTATATATATTGGGCTAAATTTAAATGTTATATTTACAGGACTGCATGCTTGCTGCGGACTTGAAACATTGTACTAGTGAGTGTAGCCGATATAATTTTCCTTTTTTACGCTCTCATTCATTCTCGTTGAAACCGGCAGCGGAGCTGCTGCAGACCCTCGTATGCGGTATTTTGACGAACAGGGTTTAAATCTTTATGGCGGCTTTTTATATATATTGGGCAAAATATAAATGTTATACAACAGTTACAGGACTGCATGCTTGCTGCGGACTTGAAACATTGTACTAGTGAGCATAGCCGACTACTTTTCCTTTTTTGCGCTCTCATTCATTCTCGTTGAAACCGGCAGCGGAGCTGCCTGGAGCTGCCTGCGCATAGCAACCGTTGCTATGCACGGTCACTGACGGACGGACAGCTTCGCCCACTGAAACTATAAACTCATTAATTTCACCGTGGTATCTTTATAATACAACTCAAGTCAGTTTTTTTTAGCATCTGTGACAAAAAGGCTTGTAAATTTGAACTCAAATCTGCTGAAAACGTTCCTTTCAAAGCCCCAAAGGTCAGATCTGGGTCAAATTTTGCACAAACAATATAAGCTCAGCTTCCTAGGAGAGAGGGGGGAAGTAGGGAAAGGTTTTCTGGAATAAAAAAACTGACTTGAGTTGAATCATTGGGCTTTAAAAAAGAGCTTTGCAACTGTTCTGATTCCTCACTGTTTATTCACAATTTGTTGAATTAAATCAACATGGCTTACTCCTGATCACAGCAGGCCTGGCCGCCTGACACACGTGTCGTTGCAGACCAGACACCCACAGTGGCGCTGTGGCGTCCAGCTCATTGACTGCTCTGGCGCCAGAAACGTCATATCCTGTCTATGATTGATAAATGAATGATTATAATTTAATATACACAAGTCTAAAAGTTTTTACTACGTTTTCTTTCAATAAGCATCAATGAGCCGCGTATTATAAAGATACCACGGTGAAATTAATGAGTTTATAGTTTCAGTGGGCGAAGCTGTCCGTCCGTCAGTGACCGTGCATAGCAACGGTTGCTATGCGCAGGCAGCTCCAGGCAGCTCCGCTGCCGGTTTCAACGAGAATGAATGAGAGCGCAAAAAGGAAAAGTAGTCGGCTATGCTCACTAGTACAATGTTTCAAGTCCGCAGCAAGCATGCAGTCCTGTAACTGTTGTAATTATAACATTTATATTTTGCCCAATATATATAAAAAGCCGCCATAAAGATTTAAACCCTGCTCGTCAAAATACCGCATACGAGGGTCTGCAGCAGCTCCGCTGCCGGTTTCAACGAGAATGAATGAGAGCGTAAAAAAGGAAAATTATATCGGCTACACTCACTAGTACAATGTTTCAAGTCCGCAGCAAGCATGCAGTCCTGTAAATATAACATTTAAATTTAGCCCAATATATATAAAAAGCCGCCATAAGGATTTAAACCCTGTTCGTCAAAACACCGCATACGAGGGGTTTGCATTCAAATTAACAGAGGACCCGCTTCGTCAGAATCCGAAGATGATGGATTTGCATTCAGGTCTATGGACGTCCCTTTTCGTCACCAGACGACATTTAGGGTACCCCCTGGACGTCATGTCATTGACGCCAGGGGGCACTGACCAAGCGTCAAGCGCGAAAAGGGGGTGAGACTGCAACAACTCCACCACTGCTTCCTGGCTCGCTGGAGAGTGGCGACCATGACTTGCTTGTCAGAAAGACGTCGTTGGTGTAGACACTTGTCACTCAAACATGTCTGACCAATGGGGAAGCACCCGCCCACTGCGGTACGTTTGTGTCAAAATGATTTAAAAAAAAAACGACTTCAAAACTTTTTTCACTTCATTCAAAAAAAAAGAAAGTTCAATCAAAAAAAAAAACACTTCAAATGATTTTTTTTTTTGCATTTAAACAGTTTTTTCTTTGATTGAAAATATTTTTTTTTTGATTGAAAATGTTTTTTTTTTGATTGAAGCAACTTTTTTGGGATTGAATAATTAAGACACAAATGTCCTACCCATAACATGGTCCAAACACAAAAAAGATTACTTCAATCAAAGAAAACATTTTCAATCAAAAAAAAAGTGTTCAAGTGCAATTTTTTGAGTCTCAAATATTTTTTTGCATTCAAAAACATTTTTTCTATGATTGAAAAGGTTTATTTTTTGATTGAAGTGATTTTTTTATTGAAAATATTTTTTGTTTGTTAATAGCAGGAAGATGTAACGTTTCGAGGAACAGCCGCTCTTCGTCAGACATAAAGATACCACCTGGACGCCATCTTAAGTATCATATGGTGGTCATGTGATCACCAGAATGCAGGAAGCAGTTGCAAATACAAAACCTCACATATAACATGAAAATGTTAGAAAGTGCTACAGTCACAATGTTTGAATCGCAAAATACAATACTACAAGTTCCTATTTCATTCTAGTGTTTTTAAAACATCAATATGAAAACTTCCTGAGAAAAACACAAGCCTGAGCACAGGGGTACACACACACCAAAATGGACTGTGTTGTGTCAGTACACATATGCCCATGCCAATGGAACCACCATAAGCCATACCAGTAACAGCATAGAAATATCACACTATTCAAATACAATTCCTAATAGAAAAATACATGAGAAGTAGAAAAATATAACAAGTATATCCATAGCAAAATCTAAGTGTATTAAACACTACTGCAAGAAAATACATAGGGGAGCGACACTCAGAAGGATATGCCAACAGTGGTCAGGCATTAGAGCCTTGCTTCTGCACTTAACAGCATTGTTGTGCCAGCTCTGAAGTAGATGGGCAGTGTGACCCTATGATTGTTTCTGCTAATCTCATGACCCTCTTGACTGAAGCACTGTGTCAGTGATCAATGATGAGTGATCACTGATTAATAAGAGTAATAAAACATTCTATTTATTTACTCAAAGTCACCTTTACATAGTAAAAACAACAAGATAAAAGAATACATGCAATAAATACAATAAAGAATATGATCAACACATGAACAATGAAACACAGAAGCTTATTACATTTTGGGACTAAAAGCAAGTGTGAAAAGGTGGGTTATGAGCAAATATTTGAAAGCATTTGAGCCAGTACAGTCACAGGTGTTGGGGAGAGAGTTCAAAGTGGAGGGGGCGGTGATGGAAAAGGCTTTGTAACCCCAGGTTTTGTGCTTGGTACTGAGAGGAGGAGCGGAGGCAGTGGGAGGGGTGTGATGGTCCAACAAGGTGAGTAAGGTGGGATGGACCTGGTTCTGGAGGGCTTTGAAGATGAGGAGAAGGACTTTGAACTGACTATGATGAGGAATTGTGAGCCAATGGATGTTCTGGAGGTAATATAAGTTCCAAATTCATTTATTAATTGTTCAACATTTGTAAAAACCTAGCACGCAGCATGTCTTTGCACTAGAAAGCAGGCTGTGTTTCACTGTGAAAGCCATTCTTATAGGTACAGTTTGGAGCTCAGAAAGCAGACATGTTGAAGCTCCTTCCAAAGCATCTGAGGTGAGTGACACTCCATCCACAGGAGAGCAGGAGCACTGATGGGCAGGCTGGTTGGTGTAGGGGCAGATGAAGGGAGGCGCTGCAGGTGGAGCTCTAGAGAAATCTGTGGAAAACACAGGGTGTAAGAGTCACTAACAGACCTGCATTCTGGGAGCAGAGTGCTCTGCTAGGACAGTAAGGAAGGATGAGATCTTTCAGACTGTGTAAAATACTGTAGTATAGTGCCAGGCCTGTGTGGAGCTGCCGTGGTGCTATAATGCTGCCACACACCACATCGTAGAAGACGACAAAAAGCTTCTCCACTGATTTCAAACTTAAAACATTATAAATCGATGAAATGATGACAGGGAGTCATGTCCGTGGATATGTGGTGATCAAAATGCCCTGAATGTTTCTAAATGATGGACTCTACTCACTGGTTCCTCTCAACTTACCAGCTCTGGCTGTTTCAAGCTGATCCTGGTGCTGTCATAGGATGAGGTGATGCATCAGCTCACGGTGGACCCACACCTGCCAAACAGGGACACACATGACATTTCAGATCACATTTAGACTTAGTTTAGACTGCTTTGTAGCCTGTGGATAAACATGATGCTGGTAATAAGTTACACACATTCTGTGAACACAACTAGCGTTTAATAAATAAAAAATACATATTTATTCACTTCTACCATAAATGAGGACATTTCTCACAGACAAAGAAAATATTCAAATGAGGTGCAGTTAAAGAGCCGATAATAACAGAAGATGTAACGTTAGCATCCAACAGCTGTTTATTAGCTACAACTGCTAGCTAGTTTACCTGTAAACAATTAGCATTGCTAGCGTTGATTTTCTTCTGGAGCTAACCGTTAGCTATAGGTCAACAATTTACACACTGGTTGGAGAAGTTAGGTCGAAAAAATGAAAATCACAACGTCTGATCTACTTAATGAGTGAAGTAGTGATGAAGTCGTCAACCACAACAGAGTTTGACTCACTCACCTAGACACTCACCTCAGGACGTTGACAGCATCTCAGTGCGATTTGCTGCCCTCATTGTGAAAATCCCCCAGGGATCCTGACAGTTGTGGGGAAAGTAGCCGAAATATCACATCACTTTATATCATTTATGAAATGGTAGTCGTTTAGGCGATTTGTTGTGAGTTTGTATTTAATTCGATTCAGGGTTGTTGTTTTTTTCTTTTAAATTGTCCGGCACTATAGCCAACACTCTTCAAAACGCGGAGCTTTTACTTTGAAGGCTGGTTCCGGTTCTCAACTTCCTTTTTCAATTTTCATTGTACAAGTTGGAGAAAGGAACAAGCAGGCACTTTGGTGCGCTGAATTGCGTTGCACGTCTCACGTCAATCAAACAGGAAATAGAAAATAGAAAAGGTTATTTCTCATGATACGAAGTGATAAATGCAATTGAATTATACTTCGTACACAGACCATGCACTTTAATAATTGCACAGGCACTTTTGGTAAAGCAGTTGCAATATGTTGTATTTGCACAGTTTGCACATTGTGTATTTGCACATTTAAGTGTAATTCTCATATTTTTATCGATTATTGTCCTTTTTAAAATCTTATCTGGGCAATGAACCTACTACTATGACTATAGTGATTACGGCAATGGCCCAATTTGCCAAAATGTTGAACTATCCCTTTAATAATTGCACAGGCACTTTTGGTAAAGCAGTTGCACTAGATTGTATTTGCACAGTTTGCACATTTAAATGTAATTCTCATATTTATTGATTATTGATATGTTCATTGTCTTTTTTTAAATCTTATCTGGGCTGCTAGGTTCTGTGGTGGCCACACGGTTCCACCTGCAGAAGAGGGACAGGAGAATTAATGTGCATTTGTATGATGAATTAACACTAAAATGAAATATTGTGACTAATCAAATGTTGTGAAATAGTGTGTGTAGTATATTGAAAATGGTAAAGTGTGTGTGCGTGTGCGAAATTTACTCACTAGTCTCTTTGTTGTCTCCAGGGTGTTCGGGCAAAAGGCCTCCCCAGGAAACAGACACCATATTTATAGTTCCGGGGTCATCCAAGTGGTGATTAGTGGGGGTGTTGGAAGATTGTGTATTTTATTAGTGTGTGCTAGAATTGGGATGAGGTTGTGTTTGTAAATAAATGTGTGTGTAGGCTATATAGAAGGGAGATTATATGGATAATGTTAAAAAGAAGTGTTTGTTAAAGAGAGATCAAGTCAGCATGTTAAATGGCTTCTCCCTCAGGAGCTAGACACACCCTATAAGGCGCCATTTTGAGATCCGTGGGGTTGGTTGCTGCATGACGTGGAGAGTGTTTGCCATGTTGCTGGAGATGTAACAATAAATGACTCGTCTGTGACACTTAGTGATGGGCAAGGATTGAGGCTTTGTTGAGGCTTCAACACCTTTTTTGAGTAATGATTCATTACTTGAGGCTTCAATGACACAGCTGCTCCAGTACGACATCTAGTGTTCAATAAAATGAAGTGCAATTGAGACGTGTCATTCATTGGTTCACTGATTGTTTGAGATTTAATTTGCCATGCTCACTCTGTTCAGCTAACGTTATACATGGTTGTATGGCAGGGGTCATCAACTATATTTGTCGAAGGGCCAGAATCTTTCTCAACAGACACCTTGGGGGCCGACATTCAAATAGGCCAAGATTGAAATTAAAGTCACCTTTTTGCCAAATCATTTAGTTGCTAATATTTTATTTTACCTGTAAGCTCATAGTTTTCATTTACATATCTTTGGTGTTTTGTATGATATAAAATGAAAAATCTTGACAGCTGACTTTCAGATACTCCCATGCTGGAGCTTTACACTGCTGACCTGGCCTGTGATTTTCAGCCTACATATGAAAGGAGGCTGACAATCGGTTCTGATACAAGTCAGTAGTCCTGAAATGCTTGTTTCTCTTCTATAATGCACATTTTACATCTTGGAGGCGACATTTTTCCACACACGACAGAGCTCAGTGGGAAACAGTAGGAGAGACACAGGCCGAGGGTGAACCGGGACACAACACCGGAGGAGGTCCGTACGAAAAAAACAACAACTGAGTGGCATCAAACACGCGTTGATCGCTACCAAATTGCTTCTGTTTTGAGAGCGTGCATAGCGCGCATCTACACTGAATGGGTTTAAGTGCGTGAAAGACTCTACATCTGAACGCATGCACAACCAACCACGGCGTTACCGCCTCGGCCGCGGTGGCCAAAATCACCCAGCTGGCCTCTGCAGACAGGCAGGGAAAACCCTGCAGTCCAGCAGCTCCCTAAACGTTCATGCATGGTGCTTTGGGTATGCGGTGTTTCCTAATCCCAGCGCAGGGGCTCATAGGCACACACAAACACTTTGAGCGTGTCTCCATTTCCCAGCACATTGACTTACCGAGCCCGATAAATACAATACTTGTAAACTATAAGAACTCAGTCGCGGGACGGATTGGAAGGCTCGGCGGGCCGGATTCGGCCCGCGGGCCGCCAGTTGATGATCACTGTTGTATGGTTTCAAGCTGACACAATAAAATATAAAATAAACATGAAGTTCCCTGTTTCTCATTTGACATATCTGATTGTGATAGGCTTTCGTTATAGGCTATTTAGCCTGATATATTAGCCTCTGCTATGAATCACATTCTCCTCTGAAACAAGTCTAAACAGTCTATTATATGTCTTAAATGATGTGAAATCGTGTAGAGTAGATGGCAAATGTGATCTAATTTCAAAATAAAAAGGAAGGAGAGCTAGCTCCAGGCAAGAGTCGATCCCACATCTGAGGAGGACAAGGAGTGACAGCCCCTGTAATCACAATGCGCCACAGTTCATGATAATCTCCCACATGGGACGTACTAAATATTTCTTGAGCTCATTGTTGTTGACGCTTCAATTTTTACAAATATGCGTGTTACAACGCTTAAATAAATTGTTTTCCTCTGCTCCACATTTCACGGTTTAAGGCTGGTACACACATAAAGATTTTCTAAATCTAAATCTGTGAGTGACTCCACACATGAAGATAAAAAATCTGTCATTGAACAGTTTTGATCGTTTTGTGTGTGGTGTGCTGCGATATTCCAAACACTGCACACCACACACATAAAGATGCGCTACCGTCTTTGCTATCAGCTATCAGGAAACCTTCCGTGTATGCGTGAATGTCTGTGTGAACCTCATGTAAAGCCAGGGCTGCACCGTGGCTCGGTGAGCAGGTACTGCTTCTCCTCCGCACAACACCGGCTTTCCACACACAAGATGACTTTTGATTGAAACGGCCATTATTGTCAGGGCTGATTATCATAAATATTGAACATGTTTAATATTTACGCATTGCAGAATTACAACATTTTTTGTTTTACAAATATTATAATATTACAGCGTTGGGTCTTTGGGGTAGTCAAAACAGTCCTGTTGTAACTCAGTCCACTAAAAGGAAACTAACACCACATTAACATTAATGACAGCTGTCGTTACCCCCACTACAGAGGTGTGGCTGTAGTGTAATGAGATGAAAATGATCACCATCGTGCTGCCCAGCCGGGAGAGAAAACTTTAACAGGCTTTTTCTTCTTAGAACGATTTTAAAGTCACCACATTCAAATGGCCACAACTTCTTCAAATATGATCAGATTTTCATGTGTTACACATCGTTGGAAAGCTTAAAGTCTACACTTTCAGAATCTGTGAATAACTCAAAATGCCCCCAGGCCGGGGCGGTGTTTAGCTCAGTAGGTAGAGCACCCGCCCCATGTGTTGAGGCTATAGTCCTCGCTGCAGGCGGCCCCGGTTCGAATCCCGCGTCGGACGGCCCTGAACTGCGTGTCATTCCCCCCATCTCTGCCTTCCATTTCCTGTCATACTCTCAACTGTCCTGTCAAAGTAAAGGCATGAAAAGCCAAAAAAAATATACTTTAAAAAAAACAAACAAACAAAAAAAAGCCCCCAGACCGACTTGTGTCTCCACCCACCCATAATGTCAAGTCAAGTCAAGTCAATTTTATTTGTATAGCCCTTTTTAACAAACAGTTTGTCTAAAAGGACTTCACATGACATTGTAACAACATCCTCTGTCCTTAGACCCTCGCATCGACTGAGGAAAAACTCCATAGAAA
The DNA here is from genome assembly GCA_030347415.2 of Decapterus maruadsi. Classification (NCBI taxonomy): domain Eukaryota; kingdom Metazoa; phylum Chordata; class Actinopteri; order Carangiformes; family Carangidae; genus Decapterus; species Decapterus maruadsi. The sequence goes on along the minus strand of JARUPV020000183.1, from coordinate 24,454 downwards.
ACCCTTTAACAGGGAAAAATAGGAGAAACCTCAGGGTGAGCAACAGAGGAGGGATCCCTCACCCAGGACGGACAGACGTGCAGTAGATGTTGTTACAGACAAGACAGTTTACAGTCAATAATAATAATAATGCAATAGTAATGTGCCATTCTCTCAAATCACAATGGAATCTCCTGTTGAAAATTATTTTGTATGTATTTATTTATTTATTTATTGGACCTGAGGCCTGCACTGCCAAGCCAGTTTAGTGTGTTAGCGAGGTATGTAGAGTCTAAAGCCAGGCTCTCCTGTACTACAAAAGTGGCTCTCTTTTAACCCATCTCCATGGTAACTTATGCTTAGCTCATAACCTGGTCCCGACCAGGTTATGTTCAGAGTTTAATCATAAAACTGGTGATAAAAGCGCCGCTGCTTCACTATTTAACTCATTTTCAGCTGCGTCAGCTTCACTTTGTAAGTCCAGTGGATCTGGATCAGAACGGAGCGTTTGTACGGAGGGAGAGATCACACTGATCCGCTGCTGTTTACTTCTCTCCAGTGGTGGCCGGTCAATAGGGGGCGCTAGGACGCCGCCCCCATCAAAATTTCAGGGATAAAGTGTTATCACAGTAAACGTAAATAACATAATAAAAAGTAATTACCATATCTGTTCAGTGTTCACTCATACAATGGGTTTTACTTTGAAATTTGTGAGCCTTTCCATTCAACATTGGGTTTATTCTGGGTTGTTTTATACATTTCAATAGCGAGGGACGCCGGCCAAGTGATGGTACAGACACACCAACTCCGTCAACCGACGTTCAGTCAACGGATCCCATTCATGTCTATGTGGAGCAGGAGCTCCGGCTGTGCGGTGCCCATGGATACAGGAGGAGGAGTTGACGGCCCCGTCGCCGTATGTGAATTTGCATAAAGTTCGATAGATTGAACTTTATGAAAATGAGGTCCGTCCAACGCAATGCGTCCGGCTCCAGAAACTTTGTTCAAACTATCAAACCAGGCGGTGTTGGTCAAATATAAATCCAGATTCTGTTACTGCACTACACATTTCCCGCCTCAAATGTTTTCAGAAACATACTTTAGTGTGTCGTTTAACTGTAAAATGAGATCGTTTGTGACCCGGCCGCCAAGTTGGAAACGGCAGAGCGAAACTCAAGCTCGGCATACGTCACATAAACGTCACATAGTCCTGCCCACTCGCCGGAGCGCTCGCCGGTCTGTTGTGGCCGGATCCGTCACCACCGGAGTTGGTGTGTCTGCACCATGAGTGTGTATGTGGGCTCTTAAACTTTTGGCTTCCATATGTGACTTCATGCTGGTCTCTAATTGGTTACTGCAAGATTTTCCTCCGGGCGCAGCTCTCTGCGCCCGTGGCCAATCAGCGTGTTTGGGTTCATTTTTATCCAATCAGATTGATTGATGATAGGCTAGCTTTCAATCAAAGTCACTCCCCTGGCAGCGGAGCCGTGTCTGTCACTCAAATAGTTACAGATGCATCCGGGTGCACACGGAGCAGCTAATGGCCGCGGTGGCGGCCGAAAAATCAGTCGTTTGTTTATCCTTTCACAAGGCGTTCGAACGAGAGGGAGAACCGAGAAGCGCAGCTGTGTTGTTGACGTGCAGCACCGCGGCGTGCAGCACCGCGGCCGGCTCGCGTCCTGCAGCGATCGATAAGCTGGTCAGGAAGTCAAACAGAGAGAATACTGTGAATCCAGTTTAGTGAGTTAGCGAGGTATGTTGAGTCGCTCTCCTGTACTACAAAGGTGGCTCTCTGTCACCCCAGCTTGTACTGTAGATCATCATGTGCTTATCTTCAGAGTTTAATCATAAAACTGGCGATAAAAGCGCCGCTGTTTGACTTCATCTGACTGTTTTGTTGACGTTTCCTTTAGCACAGCCCCATCTAGTGGCTGCATAACGCAACCCCAGTCAAACATTTAACTACAGTATCTTATATTCTATGTGCCTTATAATCCGGTGCGGTACGTTTTTTAAACGTCTTTTCAACAGTTGGCATGAACGTTTTTTAAACGTCTTTTCAACGGTTGGCATAAACGTTTTTTAAATGTATTTTCAACAGTTGGCATAAACGTTTTTTAAACGTCTTTTCAACGGTTGGCATAAACGTCTTTTCAACGGTTGGCATGAACGTTTTTTAAACGTCTTTTCAACGGTTGGCATAAACGTTTTTTAAACGTCTTTTCAACGGTTGGCATAAACGTTTTTTCAACGTATTGTAGCGACCCTGCAGTAATGCTACTGTTATATGTGTTCTGCATTCTTAAGTTCTGTGATTTCCAACTGTCAGTGAATGTGTTTCTGTTAGACAGGTATGTGGTTGGAGGAGTAAGGAAGGGGGCGGGGCGAATGTAGGAAGCGTGTGTGTGGATGAGAAAGAGACATGCTGGAGATGAGCCACAAGACTGTTGCACTGTTGTTATTTTTTTTGGCGTAGTTACGGCCGACAGTAACTGTTGTATTTCCAATAAATAAGAAAGGTGAGACCAACTCCTCGTCGTTCTTCTGACGTCCGGTCGGACGCTACATTGGTGTCAGAAGTAAACAAAAAAACGCCGGAGTTTGACTTGCTACCGTCCACCGTGGCTAGCCCTGACCCGGCTAACTCAGCTTGCAGAATGGCTGCGCGGCGGGAGGAGACCGACGCTCGTCCGAAAGTCAAGAAAGAGGTGATGGATGGTGCTTATGGTGTGTGGCCGGGACATGAGACGGAGTTTGACCATGCTTCTTCATAGCACGTTGCTCGCCTGAGACAGACGGCCAGGAGGCTAGCTGCCGATGCCGGCTTCAGCCCCAGCACCGGGAGGAGCGCCGGCGGGAGATCGCGCGCCGAGAGCAGCGCGGGGCCAGATGTAAACAAAGATGGCGGCGCCCGCTGTGACCACATCCAAGTGAAGACGCCAAAATACTCCGGTAAGGCGGACTGGGAGGCCTTCCATGCCCAATTTGAACTCTTAGCAAGGGCTGCAGGCTGGTCAGAGGACAGTAAAGCACTCCAGCTGGCCCTGTGCCTTACAGATGAAGTTTGACATGCCTGCTGCTGCTTAGCCCAGCTGAAAGAGACAACTATGGGGCTTTAGTTGGTGCTCTGCGGCGGCGTTTTGGACTATGTAACCAACCCGGCATTCTGCGCTCAGAGCTATCAAACAAGCAGAGACAAGCCGGGGAGCCACTCCGTGGGTTGGCTAATGACATTGAGACTATGGTGAGGAGAGCATACGCCCACATGCCCACTGAAGTTCAAAGCGAGCTGGCCAGGGACCAATTCATCCGAGCCATAACTCCGAGAGAACTGCGCATACAGACTCAACTAGCGCACCCCCGTACTCTGCAGGAAGCACTGGAGCTGGCCCTGGAGAGAGAGGTCGTAGGTGAGGCTTCACAGGGCGACCACGTCGGGGGCAGCCCTGTTGTGAGAACTGTGGTGCAGGAGGGCCCGGGCCAAGAGAAGCCAGCATGGGCGGATGAGTTGACTGAACTTATCCGTGCTGTGTCACTGCAATCACAGCGCAGCAGCGGACGTCCTCGCCGAGGCCCTCCTGTGTGTTGGACGTGTGGCCAGCCTGGCCATATCAGCGTACGGTGCCCCAAGCAGGCTGGTGTCCAGGGAAACGCCCCGGGGTCTGTGTAAAGGGGACGACACAGACCCATGCCCCTGTGTCCCACCATGCCTTGCCTCCTCTGGACGGAGCCCAGCTATACAGACGGGGGAGCAAGGCTCCACTCCCCCCAGAAGCGGATGACATCACTGAGTCTGCGAGGGTGGTGGGCTGGACCCGTGTGGGAGGTTTTTCACCCTGGCAGGCGCTCCATGCGTAGCCCTTGTCGACAGTGGCTCCACAGCAACGCTGATGAGACCTGACGTGGTCCCAGCCGGAATACAGTTGGAACCTACTGTGGTAAAGCTGCGAACAGTGACTGGTGAGTTAGCCCCTATGCTTGGGAGAGGGGTGGTGGCTGTACAAGTTGGGGGGCTGTCAGTGAACTTTAGGGTGTGGGTTGCAGAAGTGCAGGACCCCTGCATATTAGGACTGGACTTCCTGCGGGCCGCCTGCTGTGTGTTAGATCTGGGGAAGAACACGCTGGCCTTTCCACAGGGACCCACAGTTGAAATGGTGCACCCCACACAGGCCCAAAGACCACACCCACCTACCTCGCGAGCAGCAGAAGCACATCAGGGGCCAGACCCCTCACCCCAACTCCCCCCCCCTACACCCCTACCCCCCGCACAACATGCCCCAGTTGATGTGCAGCCCCCTGCCTGCGACCAACAACCCACAGCTGGTGGGGTCGACAGACTGGCAGCAGTACGAGAAATATGGAAACGCAGCTGTGATAACTTGGAACAAGGACAGCAGGAGGAGCTGTGGCGGTTGTTGCTGGACTTTAAGGACATTTTTGCCCTAACAGAAGAGGAAGTGGGCCTGACACACCTGGTGCAGCACGAAATTGACACCGGCGATGCACGACCCATTAAGACCCGCCCCCGCCGCCTTCCCCTGGCGCACCAGGCAGCTGCTGACAGTGCTATCGATGAGATGCAGAAGGCTGGCATCATTGAGCCGTCTGACAGTCCGTGGGCCTCGGGGGTTGTGATGGTCAACAAGAAAAAGAGTTCAAAGATGAGGTTCTGTGTTGACTACAGGCCACTAAACAGTGTGACCAAGAAAGACTCGTACCCACTGCCCCGCATCGACGAGTCTCTGGACTTGGTGTCCGGCTCATCCTGGTTCTCCTCATTAGACCTGCGCAGTGGGTATTGGCAGGTACCCCTCAGCCCCTCAGCCAGACCAAAGACTGCTTTCTGTACCGGCAGAGGATTGTGGCAGTTTCGAGTCCTCAGTTTCGGCCTATGCGGCAGTTTCGAGTCCTCAGTTTCGGCCTATGCAACGCCCCAGCCACGTTTGAACGGCTGATGGAGAAGGTGCTGGGTGACATCCCCCGACAGGAATGTCTGGTCTACCTAGACGACATACTGGTCCATGGGGGCACCTTCCATACAGCCTTGGGGGCCCTGCGGCGTGTTCTACAGAGGATATCGGCGGCTGGTCTGAAACTTCATGTCAAGGACTCAAAAATACTGGACTGGACCCACAATGCAGATAAGTGAAGGTTTATTCAAAGGAGGGTAAGACAAAAAACAAAGGAGAAGCAGGGCTGTCCAAAAACAGGGCTGGGCGAGGCAAGACCGGGGGTAGGCGAACGGCTGGGCTGGAAACAGGAAAAACAAAGGCAGGTAAGCTACGGCAAAACAGAGCGGAGGTCAAAAAGGTTTAGATTGCAAAGAACAACGAGGAGCCGAGTATGTTACCACATGGTGGGTGAAGCAACGAACTGGCGAGGAGTGGAGGAAGAGACCGGCTCAAATGCAGTGGAGGTGAGTAGGCAGATGAGCAGCAGGTGTGTGCATGAGGTGGAAGCAGCAGGTCCGGGAGGCCACGCCCAGCCCTGGGGAAAAGAAAACATGGACAGGACACTGGACCAGGATCTTGACACTTCACCCAGATAAGTGCTGCTTCATGAGAAAAGAGCTGGAGTTTCTGGGGCACAGGGTTGGGGGAGAGGGCATTAGCACGTTGGAGGAGAAAGTGCAGGCAGTGAGGAACTGGCCGGTTCCCACCAACCTGCGAGAGCTGAAGAGCTTCATTGGACTGGCGTCCTACTACAGGCGATTTGTGCGTGGCTTCTCATGCATAGCTGCGCCCCTCTTCCGCCTGCAACAGAAAGACAGTGATTTTTCCTGGACACCTGAGTGCGAGCAGGCCTTCAGCTCTTTGAAGAAAGCCTTGACGGAGTCCCCCATCCTCATTCCCCCAGACCCCAACCTGTCGTTCGTCCTGGACACAGACGCCAGTGATGTTGGGATGGGAGCGGTGTTGAGTCAGGTGGGGGCAGAGGGAGAAAAAGTGGTGGCGTACTTCAGTAAAACTTTCAACAAAGCTGAACGGCGCTACTGTGTGACACGCAGAGAGCTTCTTGCTATTGTGAGAGCTATAGGCCACTTCATGTATTATCTGTGCGGTCTGTCCTTCACTGTCCGAACTGACCACGCTGCCCTCCAGTGGTTAATGTCCTTCAAAGAGCCAGAAGGACAGATTGCACGCTGGCTGGAAGAACTGGCGCCGTACGTCTTCAGAGTGGAGTACAGGGCTGGAACTCACCATGCCAACGCTGACGCCATGTCCCGGCGCCCCTGTGCTCTCAACGGCTGCCGATACTGTGAAAAGAGGGAGGTCCGTGAAAAAGAGCTCCGTGAGGAGGAGCAAGGCCACATGCATGAGGGAGAAGGGCCTGTCTGCAGAGAGACGCGGGTTGTTGACTCACCTGAATGGAGACTGCAGCAGGAGCAGGACGCTGATCTGCACCCAGTGCTGCAGTGGGTGGAGTCAGGACAAAAGCCACAGTGGAATGAGGTCGCTGGGTGCTCGCCTGCCACTAAAGGACTGTTTGCAAAGTTCGGGGCTCTCCGGGTAAAGGATGGAGTGCTCGAGAGAGCCTGGAAAGAGCCAGCTACAGGGGAAGAGAGGTGGCAGGTAGTGGTACCCAGGGCACTGAGGGAGACGGTGCTAAAAGCCTCTCATGGAACCACTGGAGCAGGTCACTTTGGAGTCTCAAAAACCCTGCGTCGCATCCGGCAAGGTTTTTATTGGGGTCAGCTTAGAAGAGATGTCGAGGACTTTTGTCGCCGCTGTGACCTCTGCACAGCGCACAAAGGTCCCCCGCATCAGTCCCGCGCCCTACTTCAGCAGCTGGCAGTGGGGGCCCCAATGGAGAGGGTGGCAGTGGACATAATGGGCCCATTTCCTCGCACAGACAGGGGCAACCGTTATGTTCTAGCTGCCATGGACTATTTTACAAAATGGCCGGAGGCGTATGCCATACCAGATCAGGAGGCTGGGACTGTTGCAGATGCTCTGGTTGAGGGCATGTTTGCCAGGTTTGGGGCTGCTGAGGTCATTCACAGTGACCAAGGAAGAAACTTTGAGTCAGGAGTGTTTTCTGCTATGTGTGAGCGTCTGGGCATGCAGAAGACGCGAACTACTCCTTTGCATCCCCAAAGTGATGGGCTCGTCGAACGATTTAACAGAACCCTGGCAAAACAACTCGCTATCCTCACTGCAGAACATCAACGTGATTGGGACATGCACCTGCCTCTCGTCTTGTTGGCCTACAGGTCAGCAGTGCAGGATTCCACCTCATGCACACCTGCCCTGCTCATGTTGGGACGAGAGCTGCGGACGCCAGCAGAAATGGCTTTTGGCAGACCGCCAGACTCCCCAGCGGTGCCACCAGGACCAGAATACGCCAGGAGGCTCCAGGACCGAATGGAATCAGCTCATGTCTTCGCTCGTGACCAGCTGCAGAAAGCAGGCATGAGACAGAAAAGAAATTACGACATGAGGGCCAAAGAGAGAGACTTTAAGGCTGGAGATCTTGTGTGGGTGTACAGTCCAAGGAGAAAGAAGGGCCGGTGCCCAAAACTGGACAGCCACTGGGTGGGGCCTTGTGAGGTATTGGAGAAAATGGGGGAGGTGGTATATAGGCTGCAGCTGCCCCCTAGGGGGAGACGGGTGGTCCTCCACAGAGACAGATTGGCCCCATACAGAGGTGATGTACGCCCACCTCAGCGCCCAGGACCCGCAACACCTTCTCAGAGAAACAAGACAGCCACCCCCCCCAGGTTCAATGACTGTTTCCCCTGTCAACTCCCCACATTCCCCCCTGCCCCTAAACTCACCCCCTGTTCATCAGCAGGTTGTTCCAGGACTGCAGGTGCAGCCGCTTTCATTCACTCCAAAGCGGCCTCAGAGACAGAGACGGGCCCCAGGCCACCTCAGGGACTTTTTATGTGACCCCTCGGGGCGAGGGTCTTTGTAAGGGGGGGGCAGTGTAGCGACCCTGCAGTAATGCTACTGTTATATGTGTTCTGCATTCTTAAGTTCTGTGATTTCCAACTGTCAGTGAATGTGTTTCTGTTAGACAGGTATGTGGTTGGAGGAGTAAGGAAGGGGGCGGGGCGAATGTAGGAAGCGTGTGTGTGGATGAGAAAGAGACATGCTGGAGATGAGCCACAAGACCGTTGCACTGTTGTTATTTTTTTTGGCGTAGTTACGGCCGACAGTAACTGTTGTATTTCCAATAAATAAGAAAGGTGAGACCAACTCCTCGTCGTTCTTCTGACGTCCGGTCGGACGCTACAGTATTTTCAACGGTTGGCATAAACGTTTTTTAAACGTCTTTTCAACGGTTGGCATAAACGTCTTTTCAACGGTTGGCATAAACGTTTTTTAAACGTTTTTTCAACCAAAAAATGTTTTTAAAAAAATGTTAGTCTGCATACACACTAAATAAGCAGAAAAAGTATAGTGTTTCCTGGTGAAATATGGTTTATACGTGAACGTTGAATACACGTCCACAAATAGACGTTAAAAAACTTTCAATTTTGAACCAATTCTGAACGTATTTTCAACGGTTGGCATGAAAGTTTTTTAAACGTCTTTTCAACGGTTGGCATAAACGTTTTTTCAACGGTTGGCATAAACGTTTTTTAAACGTCTATTCAACGGTTGGCATAAACGTTTTTTAAACGTCTTTTCAACGGTTGGCATAAACGTTTTTTAAATGTATTTTCAACGGTTGGCATAAACGTTTTTTAAATGTATTTTCAACAGTTGGCATAAACGTTTTTTAAACGTCTTTTCAACGGTTGGCATAAACGTCTTTTCAACGGTTGGCATGAACGTTTTTTAAACGTCTTTTCAATGGTTGGCATAAACGTTTTTTAAACGTCTTTTCAACGGTTGGCATTAACGTTTTTTAAACGTCTTTTCAACGGTTGGCATAAACGTCTTTTCAACGGTTGGCATAAATGTCTTTTCAACGGTTGGCATACATGTTTTTTAAACGTCTTTTCAACGGTTGGCATAAACGCTCTTTTTGAACGGTTGGCATGTGAAATGATTTTTCAACGGTTGGCATAAACGTTTTTTCAACGGTTGGCATAAACGTTTTTCAACGAGGATAAACGTTTTTAAACGTCTTTTCAACTGTTGGCATAAATCTTTTTTTTCAATTGTCATTTTTCAACGGGCCATAAACGTTTTTTAACGTCTTTTCAACATGGTTGGCATACATTTTTTTAAACGTCTTTTCAACGTTGGCATAAACGTTTTTTAAACGTTTTTTCAACCAAAAAATGTTTTAAAAAAAATGTTAGTCTGCATACACACTAAATAAGCAGAAAAAGTATAGTGTTTCCTGGTGAATATGTTTTATACGTGAACGTTGAATAACGTCCATTTTAGAGGTTAAAAAAACTTTCACTTTTGAACCAATTCTGAACGTCTTTTCAACGGTTGGCATGAAAGTTTTTTAAACGTCTTTTCAACGGTTGGCATAAACGTTTTTTAAACGTCTTTTCAACGGTTGGCATGAACGTTTTTTAAACGTCTTTTCAACGGTTGGCATAAACGTTTTTTTAATGTATTTTCAACGGTTGGCATAAACGTCTTTTCAACGGTTGGCATGAACGTTTTTTCAACGGTTGGCATAAACGTCTTTTCAACGGTTGGCATAAACGTTTTTTCAACGTATTTTCAACGGTTGGCATAAATGTTTCTTAAACGTCTTTTCAACGGTTGGCATAAACGTCTTTTCAACGGTTGGCATAAACGTCTTTTCAACGGTTGGCATAAATGTCTTTTCAACGGTTGGCATAAACGTTTTTTAAACGTTTTTTCAACCAAAAAATGTTTGCTGGGAATCAATACAATCTATTTTGAGAGCTACAACGGAAATGATTATCAACCAAAATTAAACAAATACGTGTTTTGCGACACGTTGACACAACAGCTTTTTCAGACGGTTGAAAAGAGGTTGAAGGTGTACTCCGAGGTACTTGTATGACTGAACCCTCTCAATGTCCACCCCATCCACAGTCACAGGCCGGAAGGATCTCTTGGACCTGCCAAAGTCAGTAATCATAGCCTATATTTTATTTTATATACAGTCAGTCACCACCAGTGTTGTGCTAGTTACTCAAAAATAGTATCTAGTTACAGTTACTAGTTACTTCATAAAAAAGTAACTCAGTAACTCAGTTACTTAAACTAAAAAGTAATGCCTTACTGAAAAAGTAACTTTTTCGTTACTTTCAAAGGTTTTTTTTTCAATGCTCCCATTAAATAAAGGTTGATTGAATTCCCCTCAAACCCCATATCAGTTCTGTAGCTACTGATGCTGATGAAAAAAACCCCATCATCATCATGCTGCATACACACTAAATAAGCAGAAAAAGTATAGTGTTTCCTGGTGAAATATGGTTTATACGTGAACGTTGAATAGACGTCCACAAATAGACGTTAAAAAAACTTGAATTCTGAACGTCTTTTCAACGGTTGGCATGAAAGTTTTTTAAACGTCTTTTCAACGGTTGGCATAAACGTTTTTTCAACGGTTGGCATAAACGTTTTTTAAACGTCTTTTCAACGGTTGGCATAAACGTTTTTTCAACGGTTGGCATAAACGTTTTTTAAACGTCTTTTCAACGGTTGGCATAAACGTTTTTTAAACGTCTTTTCAACGGTTGGCATAAACGTTTTTTAAATGTATTTTCAACGGTTGGCATAAACGTTTTTTAAATGTATTTTCAACAGTTGGCATAAACGTTTTTTAAACGTCTTTTCAACGGTTGGCATAAACGTCTTTTCAACGGTTGGCATGAACGTTTTTTAAACGTCTTTTCAATGGTTGGCATAAACGTTTTTTAAAGGTCTTTTCAACGGTTGGCATAAACGTTTTTTAAACGTCTTTTCAACGGTTGGCATAAACGTCTTTTCAACGGTTGGCATAAATGTCTTTTCAACGGTTGGCATACATGTTTTTTAAACGTCTTTTCAACGGTTGGCATAAACGTCTTTTCAACGGTTGGCATACATGTTTTTTAAACGTCTTTTCAACGGTTGGCATAAACGTCTTTTCAACGGTTGGCATAAACGTCTTTTCAACGGTTGGCATGAACGTTTTTTAAAGGTCTTTTCAACGGTTGGCATAAACGTTTTTTAAACGTCTTTTCAACGGTTGGCATAAACGTCTTTTCAACGGTTGGCATAAACGTCTTTTCAACGGTTGGCATGAACGTTTTTTCAACGGTTGGGATAAACGTTTTTTCAACGGTTGGCATAAACGTTTTTTAAACGTCTTTTCAACGGTTGGCATAAACGTTTTTTAAACGTCTTTTCAACGGTTGGCATAAACGTTTTTTAAACGTCTTTTCAACGGTTGGCATACATGTTTTTTAAACGTCTTTTCAACGGTTGGCATAAACGTTTTTTAAACGTTTTTTCAACCAAAAAATGTTTTGAAAAAAATGTTAGTCTGCATACACACTAAATAAGCAGAAAAAGTATAGTGTTTCCTTGTGAAATATGGTTTATACGTGAACGTTGAATAGACGTCCACAAGTAGAAGTTAAAAAAACTTTCACTTTTGAACCAATTCTGAACGTCTTTTCAACGGTTGGCATGAAAGTTTTTTAAACGTCTTTTCAACGGTTGGCATAAACGTTTTTTCAACGGTTGGCATAAACGTCTTTTCAACGGTTGGCATAAACGCGTCTTTTTCAACGGTTGGCATAAACGCGTTTTTTCAACGGTTGGCATAAACGTTTTTTCAACGGTTGGCATAAACGTCTTTTAAACGTCTTTTCAACGGTTGGCATAAACGTTTTTTAAACGTCTTTTAAACGGTTGGCATAAACGTTTTTTCAACGGTTGGCATAAACGTTTTTTAAACGTCTTTTCAACGGTTGGCATAAACGTTTTTTAAACGTCTTTTCAAAACGTTGGCATTCAACGGTTGGCATAAATGTTTTTTCAACGGTTGGCATAAACGTTTTTTAAACGTTTTTTCAACCAAAAAATTTTGCTGGGAATTGGCAATAAATCTTTTTGATGAAAAAAACCCCATCATCATCATGCTGCATTAAATAAGCAGAAAAAGTTAGTGTTTCCTGGTGAAATATGGTTTTAAACGCGTGAACGTTGAATAGACGTAACAAATAGACATTTTTCACTTTTGAAAATTCTGAACGTCTTTTCAACGGTTGGCATGAAAGTTTTTTAAACATCTTTTCAACGGTTGGCATAAACGTTTTTTCAATTGGCAAAAACGTTTTTTAAACGCATTTTCAATGGTTGGCATAAATGTTTTTTAAACGTCTTTTCAACGGTTGGCATGAACGTTTTTAAACGTCTTTTCAATGGTTGGCATGAATCGCCTTTTTTAAACGTCTTTTCAACGGTTGGCATAAACGTTTTTAAATGTTTTTCAAAAATAGTTGGCATAAGTTACGTTTTTAAAAAAGTAACTTTCAACGGTTGGCATAAACGCGTCTTTTCAACGGTTACATGAAACGTTTTTTTCAAATGAATGTTTTTTAACGGTTGGCATGAAACGTTTTTCAACGCGGTTGGTATAAACGTTTTTTTTTCAACGGTTGGCATAAACGTTTTTTAAACGCTCTTTTCAACGGTTGGCATAAACGCTTTTTAAACCCTTTTCAAACGGTTGGCATGAACGCGTTTTTCAGCGGTTGGGATAAAAAAACCCATTTTCATCATGCTGCATACACGTTTTTAAGCGAAAAAGTATCAGTGTTGGCATAAACGTTTTTAAACGTCTTTTTCAACGGTTGGCATAAACGTCTTTTAGCGGTTGGCATGAAAAAACGGTTGGGATAAACGCGTTTTTCAACGGTTAAACGTTTTTTACGCTTTTTAAACGTCTTTTTTTCAATGGTTGGCATGAAAGTTTTTTAAACGTCTTTTCAACGGTTGGCATAAACGTTTTTCAACGGTTGGCATAAACGTTTTTAAACGTCTTTTCAACGGTTGGCATAAACGTTTTTAAACGTCTTTTCAACGGTTGGCATAAACGTTTTTTAAATTGGCATAAACGTTTTTTAAATGTATTTTCAACGGTTGGCATAAACGTTTTTAAACGCGTGTTTTTTTTCAACGTTGGCATAACGTTTTTTAAACGTCTTTTCAATGGTTGGCATAAACGTTTTTTAAAGGTCTTTTCAACGGTTGGCATAAAAGTTTTTTAAACGTCTTTTCAAAGGTTGGCATAAACGTTTTTTGGCAAAACGTCTTTTCAACGGTTGGCATAATGCATTTTAAACGTTTTTCAACGGTTGGCAAACGCTTTTTCAACGGTTGGCATAAACGTTTTTAAACGTCTTTTCAACGGTTGGCATAAACGTCTTTTCAACGTTTGGAATAAACGTTTTTTTAAACGTCTTTTCAACGGTTGGCATAAACGTTTTTTAAAAGTTTTCAACGGTTGGCATGAACGTTTTTCAAAGGTCTTTTTCAACGGTTGGCATAAACGTTTTTGGGATAAACGTTTTTTCAACGGTTGGCATAAACGTTTTTTAAACGTCTTTTCAACGGTTGGCATAAACGTTTTTTAAACGTCTTTTCAACGGTTGGCATAAACGTTTTTTAAACGTCTTTTCAACGGTTGGCATACATGTTTTTTAAACGTCTTTTCAACGGTTGGCATAAACGTTTTTTAAACGTTTTTTCAACCAAAAAATGTTTTGAAAAAAATGTTAGTCTGCATACACACTAAATAAGCAGAAAAAGTATAGTGTTTCCTTGTGAAATATGGTTTATACGTGAACGTTGAATAGACGTCCACAAGTAGAAGTTAAAAAAACTTTCACTTTTGAACCAATTCTGAACGTCTTTTCAACGGTTGGCATGAAAGTTTTTTCAACGGTTGGGATAAACGTTTTTTCAACGGTCGGCATAAACGTTTTTTAAACGTCTTTTCAACGGTTGGCATAAACGTTTTTTAAACGTCTTTTCAACGGTTGGCATAAACGTCTTTTCAACGGTTGGCATGAACGTTTTTTCAACGGTTGGGATAAACGTTTTTTCAACGGTCAGCATAAACGTTTTTTAAACGTCTTTTCAATGGTTGGCATGAACGTTTCTTAAACGTCTTTTCAACGGTTGGCATAAACGTTTTTTAAACGTCTTTTCAACGGTTGGCATAAACGTTTTTTTGGCATAAACTTTTTTTAAACGTATTTTCAACGGTTGGCATAAACGTTTTTTCAACGTATTTTCAACAGTTGGCATAAACGTTTTTTAAACGTCTTTTCAACGGTTGGCATAAACGTCTTTACTGATGAAAAAAACCCCATCATCATTTTGATGCTGCATACAACTAAATAAGCAGAAAAAGTATAGTGTTTCCTGGTGAAATATGGTTTATACGTGAACGTTGAATAGACGTCCACAAATAGACATTAAAAAAAACTTTCACTTTTGAACCAATTCTGAACGTCTTTTCAACGGTTGGCATGAAAGTTTTTTAAACATCTTTTCAACGGTTGGCATGAACGTTTTTCAACGGTTGGCAAAGGTTTTTGGACCTTTCAAAGTCAATAACATAGCCTATTTCATTTTATTTTATATCTTTTCAGTCATCACCACCAGTGTTTGCTCTTTTCACGGTTGGCAAAAATAGTATTTAGTTACAGTTACGTTACTTTTCAAAAAGTTGGCATGAACGTTTTTTAAACTCAGTTACTTAAACGGTTGGCATAAACGTTTTTTAAATGCCTTTTTCAACGGTTGGCATAAACGTTTTTTAAACGTTTTTCAACGGTTGGCATAAACGTTTTTTCAACGCTTTTCAACGGTTGGCATAAACGTTTTTTAATTGGCATAAAGGTTTTTGAATTCGTTGGGATAAACTTTTCAAACGGTTGGCATAAACGTTTTTTAAACGTACTTTTTCATGAAAAAAACCCCATCATCATCATGCTGCATACACACTAAATAAGCAGAAAAAGTATAGTGTTTCCTGGTGAAATATGGTTTATACGTGAACGTTGAATAGACGTCCACAAATAGACATTAAAAAAACTTTCACTTTTGAACCAATTCTGAACGTCTTTTCAACGGTTGGCATAAACGTTTTTTCAACGTTTTTTCAACGGTTGGCATAAACGTTTTTTCAACGGTTGGCATAAACGTTTTTTAAACGTTTTTTCAACGGTTGGCATAAACGTTTTTTAAACGTCTTTTCAACGGTTGGCATAAACGTTTTTTAAACGTCTTTTCAACGGTTGGCATAAACGTTTTTTAAACGTCTTTTCAACGGTTGGCATAAACGTTTTTTAAACGTCTTTTCAACGGTTGGCATGAACGTTTTTTAAACGTCTTTTCAACGGTTGGCATAAACGTTTTTTAAACGTCTTTTCAACGGTTGGCATAAACGTTTTTTAAACGTCTTTTCAATGGTTGGCATGAACGTTTTTCAACGCTTGGCAAAAAAACGTCTTTTTCAACGGTTGGCATAAAAAGTTTTTTCAACGGTTGGCATAAACGTTTTTAAACGTCTTTTCAACGGTTGGCATAAACGTTTTTTAAACGTTTTTCAACGGTTGGCATAAACGTTTTTAAACGTCTTTTCAACGGTTGGCATAAACGTTTTTTAAACGTCTTTTCAACGATAAACGTTTTTTAAACGCGTCTTTTCAACGGGTTGGCATAAACGTTTTTTAAACGCGTCTTTTCAACGGTTGGCATAAACGTTTTTAAACGTCTTTTCAACGGTTGGCATAAACGTTTTTAAACGTCTTTTCAATGGTTGGCATGAACGCGTTTTTAAACGTCTTTTCAACGGTTGGCATAAACGTTTTTTAAATGTATTTTCAACGGTTGGCATAAACGTTTTTTAAACGTCTTTTCAACGGTTGGCATAAACGTCTTTTCAATGGTTGGCATAAACGTTTTTTAAACGTCTTTTCAACGGTTGGCATAAACGTCTTTTCAACGGTTGGCATGAACATTTTTAAGCGGTTGGGATAAACGTTTTTTTGGCAAACCAACGGTTGGCAAAACGTTTTTTAAACGTTTTTTAAACGTCTTTTCAACGGTTGGCATAAACGTTTTTTAAACGTCTTTTCAACGGTTGGCATAAACGTTTTTTAAACGTCTTTTCAACGGTTGGCATAAACGTTTTTTAAACGTCTTTTCAACGGTTGGCATAAACGTTTTTTAAACGTCTTTTCAACGGTTGGCATGAACGTTTTTTAAACGTCTTTTCAACGGTTGGCATAAACGTTTTTTAAATGTATTTTCAACAGTTGGCATAAACGTTTTTGGTAACGCTTTATATTAAGCTTCCGTAATAAGCATTAGTTAATAGGTAATAAGGCCCTTATAAGTGATTACAAGATGCTTATTAACATTATTATGTGTTTATAAGACTTTATATTTATTAATAGTCTCATTATAATATAGTTAATAACAGATTATAAGAGATTTATAATAACTTATAAGAAACGTAATTAACTGTTTGTTGATGCTTAAGAACCTTAATAAAATCCTCATGAGTATCTTATTATTGTTTATTATAACATTACTGACTCAACTAGCCCAACCATGATGTCTTTGTTATGCCTTTATTAATATTTTTTCTTTGATTTATTAACATTAATATATACTTTATTGCTAATCTATTATAAGCTAACTATTCCCTTGTTTACAGTTAACTGAGCTTTTTGCAGGTACTGGATCTAAAGCGAGAACAATGCCTTATTAAATCTAATAAATCTTCTATTATGCATTTATTTATGGCTAACGATTTTCACAAGTTCCACATCTGGAAAACGTTTTTTAACATTTCATGTTCAAGGTTGATATGATGGAAAGAAAAGATTGCTCAACACGACAAATGTTTCAACGGTAAAGCCCAAAGAGGTTTTATTAGGCCTAGTTGTTGTGGCTTTCAAAGACACGTTTTCTTAAAAATGTAAAAAAAAAAAAAAAAAAAAAAAAAAAAAAGGGGGGGGGCCTTGAATGAATGAATTTAATGAGCTTGAAAGTTTTGCTGGTTACTTTAAAAAAATAAGTTTTCTGATTTTGTTTTACAGTGTCATCGCGGTCAAAATCAATTATTTTCTCCTCTTTTCAACGGTTGGCTCACAAGCTTTTATTTTGAAGGTAGACCGTAAAACCGACACTTCCGGTATTTTCAACGGGGCATAAACGTTTTTTAACCGTTTTCAACGTTTTTCAAGCGGTTGAGCTAAACGAGCAACATGAACATCCTTTTGATCCTGCATGCAATATGGAGAGAGTGGCCACTTATTCGCCCCGAGGAGGGTACAAACTCGTTCTGGGCCTCGGAGAGATAATGCTGACCAGAGGAGCCGTGGAGATTTCAGGACGAGTCTTCTGGTTTTTTAACTGCAGCTTAGTTAGTACTCATTCAAACACGCAGCTAGCTTAGTTGGCTAGCTAGCTTTTTAAACGTAGCTTTTCTAGCTTCATAGCTTTTTTAGTCAAACCTTTTTCAACGGTTGGTCCCCCCGCTGTTTTTAGCGAGGGAAAAGTGCCTGTCCAACACCTGATGTGTGGCTAAACAGGGCACTCTGTTACATAAAAAAAAATACTTTCAGTTTAGACAACTGTTTTGTCTCCAGCTATACTTTACAGACAGGTTACATTATGGAAATAATATAGCTTCCCTTTTAGATGTGCACTGTCAGTTTGTTTGTTTTTACACATTCTTGGAGATGGTCATTGCTGCTGTTCAACATTTTAATCAACAGCACATTGATTTGAATCAAATATGGAAACATGGTTTTTAATGTAGGCTAGCTACCAAATATCATGTAGGGCCTATCATATTAATTTGGTTGATGTTGTGGGTTTAAAAAAAAAAAAAAACTCCCCTCCAAGGCATAAACGCTTTTAATAAGTTTGAATTGTTATTTCTTTCAGGTGCTGCCCACATGGCCCCCACTGCCAAACTCCAGAAACACAAGCATGAGCTGGAGCTCAAAAGCCAGTTTTTTCTTTACATTTTTAGGAGCTGTGTCTTTGAAAGCCACAGCAATAAATAAAACCTCTTTGGCCTTTACTGTTGAAATGTTTGCTGTGTTGAGCATTTTTTTCTTTCCATCATATCAACCTTGACCACATGTATTGTTTGTTCCAGATGTGAAAGTTGTGAAAATCATTAGCCATAAATAATTGCATAATAGAAGATTTATTAGAATTAATAAGGCATTGTTCTCGCTTTAGATCCAGTACCTGCAAAAAGCATAGTTAACTTTTAACAAGTGCGTAGTTAACTGATAATAAAGGCATAATAATATTTAAAGCATTTATCAGCCTTAATAAGATATTGTTCCCGCTTTAGATCCAGTACCTGCAAAAAGCATAGTTAACTTTTTCAACAAGTGTTTTTTAACTGATAATAAAGGCATAATAATAAACAGTAAAGCATTTATCAGCCTTAATAAGATACTGTTTTTTAAACTTTTTCCAGTTGCAAAAAGCCCAGTTTACTGTAAAAAAGGGCATAGTTAACTTATAATAGATTAGCAATAAACCTATATATTAATGTTAATAAATCAAAGAAAAAAGGATTAATGAAGGCATGACAAAGACATCATGGTTGGGCTAGTTGAGTATGTGTTTGTATTGTTGTTATAAGATACTCATGAGGATTTTATTAATGGTCTCAAGCATCCACAAACAGTGAACAAGTTTCTTATAAGTTATTATAAATCTCTTATAGTCTGCTATTAACTATATTATAATGAGACTATTAATACTTGTAAGCACTTATAAGAGCATTATTACGTATTAACTAGCGCTTATTACAAGGACCTTAAGATTAACAAAGGCATAACAAAGACATAATGGTTGGGCTAGTTAAGTCAATATATGTGCTTGTAATGTTATTATAAACAATAATAAGATACTCATGAGGATTTTATTAATGTTCTTAAGCATCAACAAACAGTTAATTAAGTTTCTTATAAGTTATTATAAATCTCTAATAATCTGCTATTAACTATATTATAATGAGACTATTAATACATATATAGTCTTATAAACACATAATAATGTTAATAAGCATCTTGTAATCACTTATAAGGGCTTATTACCTATTAACGTGCTTTTACAACTTAATATTTTTTAAACGTTTTTCACGTTTTTTAAACGCTTTTTAAACAACGGTTGGCATAAACGTCTTTTCAACGGTTGGCATGAACGTTTTTTAAACGTCTTTTCAACGGTTGGCATAAACGTTTTTTAAACGTATTTTCAACGGTTGGCATAAACGTTTTTTCAACGTATTTTCAACGGTTGGCATAAACGTTTTTTAAACGTCTTTTCAACGGTTGGCATAAACGTCTTTGCTGATGAAAACAACCCCATCATCATCATGCTGCATACACACTAAATAAGCAGAAAAAGTATAGTGTTTCCTAGTGAAACATGGTTTATACGTGAACGTTGAATAGACGTCCACAAATAGACGTTAAAAAAACTTTCACTTTAGAACCAATTCTGAACGTCTTTTCAACGGTTGGCATGAAAGTTTTTTAAACGTCTTTTCAACGGTTGGCATAAACGTTTTTTCAACGGTTGGCATAAACGTTTTTTAAACGTCTTTTCAACGGTTGGCATAAACGTTTTTTCAACGGTTGGCATAAACGTTTTTTCAACGGTTGGGATAAACGTTTTTTCAACGGTTGGCATTAACGTTTTTTAAACGTCTTTTCAACGGTTGGCATAAACGTTTTTTAAACGTCTTTTCAACGGTTGGCATAAACGTTTTTTAAACGTCTTTTCAACGGTTGGCATGAACGTTTTTTAAACGTCTTTTCAATGGTTGCCATAAACGTTTTTTAAATGTATTTTCAACAGTTGGCATAAACGTTTTTTAAACGTCTTTTCAACGGTTGGCATAAACGTCTTTTCAACGGTTGGCATGAACGTTTTTTAAACGTCTTTTCAACGGTTGGCATGAACGTTTTTTAAACGTCTTTTCAACGGTTGGCATAAACGTTTTTTAAACGTATTTTCAACGGTTGGCATAAACGTTTTTTCAACGTATTTTCAACGGTTGGCATAAACGTTTTTTAAACGTCTTTTCAACGGTTGGCATAAACGTCTTTGCTGACGAAAAAAACCCCATCATCATCATGCTGCATACACACTAAATAAGCAGAAAAAGTATAGTGTTTCCTGGTGAAATATGGTTTATATGTGAACGTTGAATAGACGTCCACAAATAGACGTTAAAAAAACTTTCACTTTTGAACCAATTCTGAACGTCTTTTCAACGGTTGGCATGAAAGTTTTTTAAACGTCTTTTCAACGGTTGGCATAAACGTTTTTTAAACGTCTTTTCAACGGTTGGCATAAACGTTTTTTAAATGTATTTTCAACAGTTGGCATAAACGTTTTTTAAACGTCTTTTCAACGGTTGGCATAAACGTCTTTTCAACGGTTGGCATGAACGTTTTTTAAACGTCTTTTCAACGGTTGGCATGAACGTTTTTTAAACGTCTTTTCAACGGTTGGCATAAACGTTTTTTAAACGTCTTTTCAACGGTTGGCATAAACGTTTTTTCAACGTATTTTCAACGGTTGGCATAAACGTTTTTTAAACGTCTTTTCAACGGTTGGCATAAACGTCTTTGCTGATGAAAAAACCCCCATCATCATCATGCTGCATACACACTAAATAAGCAGAAAAAGTATAGAGTTTCCTGGTGAAATATGGTTTATACGTGAACGTTGAATAGACGTCCACAAATAGACGTTAAAAAAACTTTCACTTTTGAACCAATTCTGAACGTCTTTTCAACGGTTGGCATGAAAGTTTTTTAAACGTCTTTTCAACGGTTGGCATAAACGTTTTTTAAACGTCTTTTCAACGGTTGGCATAAACGTCTTTGCTGATGAAAAAAACCCCATCATCATCATGCTGCATACACACTAAATAAGCAGAAAAAGTATAGTGAAACATGGTTTATACGTGAACGTTGAATAGACGTCCACAAATAGACGTTAAAAAAACTTTCACTTTAGAACCAATTCTGAACGTCTTTCAACGGTTGGCATGAAAGTTTTTTAAACGTCTTTTCAATGGTTGGCATAAACGTTTTTTCAACGGTTGGCATAAACGTTTTTTAAACGTCTTTTCAACGGTTGGCATAAACGTCTTTTCAACGGTTGGCATGAACGTTTTTTCAACGGTTGGGATGAACGTTTTTTCAACGGTTGGCATAAACGTTTTTTAAACATCTTTTCAACGGTTGGCATAAACGTTTTTTAAACGTCTTTTCAACGGTTGGCATAAACGTTTTTTAAACGTCTTTTCAACGGTTGGCATGAACGTTTTTTAAACGTCTTTTCAACGGTTGGCATAAACGTTTTTTAAATGTATTTTCAACAGTTGGCATAAACGTTTTTTAAACGTCTTTTCAACGGTTGGCATAAACGTCTTTTCAACGGTTGGCATGAACGTTTTTTAAACATCTTTTCAACGGTTGGCATGAACGTTTTTTAAACGTCTTTTCAACGGTTGGCATAAACGTTTTTTAAACGAATTTTCAACGGTTGGCATAAACGTTTTTTCAACGTATTTTCAACGGTTGGCATTGTTGGGATTCGGCCTGACTCAGTCCATTCAAAATGGACGACCCGACCACATGGCTCCCTTTGTCTGGGAAGGCAAAGGAGAACTTTCGGACTCAGCTTCCCAGCATGCCTCACCTCTTCACACCTAGGTGTGAAATCTCCAATCCTCACCTTCATTGGTTACTGTATGAACCAGGACCCGTGAGATCACAGGCCATATAAAGGGAGAAGGGCACCTCTCTTCTCTCTCTCTTCCCCGGCTCTCTTCTTCGCCAGCGGTTCTCAGAGGGAGCTGCCGCTCCTCTGAAACCCTCTCTTCCCCTGCTCTCTTCACCTCGACAGGAGCGGCTGCTCCTCAGCTCCTCACCTGGAGCTACTCCACAGCTCTCCAATCTCCATGAGGCCTGCACAAGGCAGAAGGCCTCTACCGGTAGCGCCACGACTGCCTACCTACGGATCCAAGAACCAGAACCAACTAGCACGACACGAGGTCTGCTAGTTGAGCAACGGAGCCACAAAACAAACAACCAACCAACGTTTCGAGGACGACAAGGACTCTCCTCAACGGAACCTAAACCACAGCCAGGACGGCTGTAGTTCATCGGACAGAGACACGTAAGGACTGGACTTAACAAACTGCAACAGGACCAACAACCCTGCAACCGCAGGACCCCCCACCAGCACCGGAACTTCTCCTCCTCACATGATTTGGTAATGTAACTGGGCCTAGTTAGTTTACCTTGCAATGTGACTAAGTATTGAATACTTCAACCTTGCCAATGTATGTATTGATTGAAATCAGTTAAATACTTGAGCTTCGTTGTTGTCAGCTATAACCTCACATTCAGTTCACTTGTATGTTTAACATGCAACTTGAGTGTTGAACCTTCGTTCCCCTCCTCACACCTCACATGTGATGGCCTTAGAGGCCATCTTGTAGAGTAACTTTCTTTGTCTGAGGACAAACCATCCTCCATCTTCCCATTGTCTGAGGTCACACTTCACACCTCACCGACACATGGTCACACACACACACACACACACACACACACACACACACACACACACACACACACACAGTCATACACTTTCACCAACCTACACATATGCATACACACACACACACACGCACTTAGTGTTTGTAACCTGTCAGTAGTATGTAAATTATGCCTACGCGCGTTCATGTCAAAACTAATGCGCGTGCATGTGTAGGCGCGCGTGCACGTCTCATGCACGAGCAGGGGGAATTTTTTCACCCCTCCCTATTCTGTGTGGGAAATCTTCTTCCTACCCCCTTCTCGGGCATCTATGTGTTGTTTTTTGTATCAGGAAGACAATAGTCAAAAGTTTTACCACATATTTGTGAAATCCTGAGTGAGGAAATAAAATCTGATCCACCATCCTAACCTCCTCCCGTGTGTGGCAAATGTTTAATCCATTTAGAGTTTGTGTCATCTATGTGAGAGAGGATCTGATTCCCCCAGCCCTCCTCCTCCCCTCTACATCCACAGATATCAAAACATGCAGCCATCACCTCTGTGTGAAGTGGCTTGTCCACCCAACCCTCCCTCCACCCCAAACTTCGCCTCTGTGTGGAGGACTGACACCCCCGCTGTGGGCTGTCTCCTTCCACCCCATCCCCCTACTCATCCTCCTACTCTTCAATGACAGTGACATTCTCTCATCCACACTGACAGGATGTCAGGTCAGTATCTAACACGTCACAGGTTAGACCACATCCCACCCTGTTTTGAATGTGGATATATAAGCATTTTACCCCAGACTACCCTGCATCCACATCGGACTCCTGCACCAGAGCCTGCAAATAACCGCAACAAAACAACGCTACAATGCCCAATGCCGGAGCGTCCACAATGCACAGCACTGCAGCGGGAGAGGCCTTGGACGATGTTCGGGACGGAGCACCCCACAAAAAGAGACGCGTCAATGAGGATGGTGCGTTACAGCATGTTGATAGTGTAACGGGGTTATTTAGGTATGTCTACACAGTTAAATATGTGCATGGCAAAATATATCTGAGCGTTGGCGACGACAGCGTAGCGGTTTATGGGGTAGGGGGTGTGCACGGATTGTCCCTTCGCGACTGGGCACATTTTTATGACATTTTACACTCAAAGTTCCACAGCAGCCCTATAGTCCCTTATAATGAGTTTTATATGGCCAGGTGGCGCAGTCCATGCGGGCCGGCTACTTATAGGGCCTGTCACACAGGGCCTACTTTGTACCTCACAACAACTCTAGACCGTACGGCGCAACCAAAAGACTTTGATGATTTATTTTTTGTGCAGTGGTGCGACAGAGCCGCGGTGTGCGCGATGTTTGAAAAGCTGCAAGAAGTTGTCAAATCGGACAAGACTGCCAGATATTTTGAAGGTGTTAGAAAACGCCTTATTTTTGATGATATATGGGACAGAGCGGATAATCCAGGTGCTGACAGCCTGCTCAGGGACCAAGAGGGGCACGAATCCATGATAGTGTCTAACATCTGATGTGGTATGTTTTTCTTTTAATATTTATTTTATATAGCGTAGGAGGGTTGTGGGTGTGTTGTGGAATTAAGCATGTTAATTAATTTATTGATCTCTCACATCCGCAGAAAATACCCCTCCATGCAGTCAACCTGGGTCTTCAACACAAGGAGCAACAGCGAAGCTGACGAATTCAACGAGACGGGACCGACACACAATACAATTGGAATCGCCGCCCGCTGACACAGACAACTTGGGAGATGTTTTTATATCACATGACCAAGCGTTTATGCAAAAAGACATTTCCGCCACATTCGCGGGACTGGTGAGAACGGTGGTGTTGTTTTTACTCCACTTTGCGGTGTATGATCAGCGGGTGGAAGACTGCATCGGATGCAGGCATAAACATCCAAGCATGAAACAGCACAGCTGTGTGGACGATGACATCCCAGGTTATTATTACACATGGAAATA
>JARUPV020000182.1:0-19191 GCA_030347415.2 Decapterus maruadsi | reverse complement strand
CTTGTGCATGTTTGAGTCGCCATCTGACGCTGTCTGTGGCTTTGAGGGATGGAAACAGCCTGAGCAGCAGAACTTCCATCTACTCCCATTCATCGCTGCCGTGGCGATGCGGGGACAGACACAACTACCGCAAAACAGAGCAATTAAACTGAAAATCTTCAGTTTCCTTCTTTTAGACCTAAAATGATTGGAAAATACAGCCCGAGTTGAATTTGCCCAGAATTGTCCTTTGAATTCAAATAAAAAGGGCAAAGTGTTCTTTTCTTTCCTTTCCTTGTTTCATACCCGTTCCGTCTCCCCCTTAATGACCTGACCTCAGGGTCAGGATTAAAACTAAACTTGGCTGTGAAGTGGATGTCCACTGCAGGTTGTTCTGAGCAGAAGTCAGTGTTCCTCTCACAGTGAGCAGAGCAGATGTCCAGTATCGGTGATGAATTCCTGTTTTATAGCTCACAGTGCTGTGTAAATGGACACCGGTGCTGCATGGCCTCAGCAGCAGCTGACCAGCCCTTCATCATCGTCTCCCAGGGAACGTCTGGCACATGTTCCCTGAAAATCCCCTGCAGGTGTCCTTCCTCATTTCTCTGCAAAGTCACTGAAGATTCAAACTATGCCAGAACACACAAAGATCAGAGTCCTCTTCAAAAAGGAGTAAATGCCAGTTTAGAGAACTTACTGTTATCCAGTATTCAATAATGCAACATAAAGTCTTAAGTTAGATGCTGTTAAGTTTTCAAGCTACTGTACTCAGTAACTTGAAGCCTATTTTAAGCTCATAGACCTATTATATCTAGAATGACTCATTAGGAGTGTAAGCCTACAGTGTGAGTGGATTTCTTTAAAGGGATAGTTCACCCAAAATTCAAATTTCACTCATTATCTCCTCACCCTCATGTCGACTAAGAGCTGTGAGAATTTTCAGAGTCCTCCGTTCCTTCTCTGAGTTACGGGGGGGTCCACGCAGCAGTATTTGTCCATATAATGGTTGTGAATGGATACCACTTTTCTTGGTCCAAAAAGACACACCAAAAAACATCCAAATACCTCCATACTGCTCGTCTGTAATGTCCCTCTTGTATTGAAGCCCCCACATGAGAAATTGTTCCGCTGGTTGACACAGGATGAGCAGTGAGACACTGGGAGCTTCTGCTACAAACAAGCTTAAAATATAGACTTATTTCATTTTTTCCAGAACAATTTCTCATGTGGGGGCTTCAATACAAGAGGGACATTACAGACGAGCAGTATGGAGGTTTTTGGATGGTTTTTGGATGTTTTTTGGTATCCATGGACAAATCCTGCTGCGTGGACCCCCCCGTAACTCAGAGAAGGAACGGAGGACTCTGAAAATTCTCACAGCTCTTAGTCGACATGAGGGTGAGGAGATAATGAGTGAAATTTGAATTTTGGGTGAACTATCCCTTTAATGGCTCAATGGAACGATAACATGAAAATGGCTAAAATTACTGCTGACATACAATAAATGCTATAAGTATGGTGGCTCTGAATGCTCACCACGCTGCAGCTAAAGGAAAAACTAAATAATAAAGTATGCTGCAAATTCAGTCCTGAAGATGTTTCTGACTTTTCAGCATTTTTGTTGACTTGTTATGTTGCAGTGTGTTGAGCTACAGTATACAGCTCTGGAAAATGAAGAGACCACTTCAAAACAATCAGTTCCTCTGGTTTTACTTTTCATAGCTATGTGTTTGAGTTGAGTAAAATCAACATTCTTTGTTTCATTCTATAACCTAGTGACAAAAATATTGTCAATTAGAGCAGTTACTTTCAGACCTTGTATAATGCAAAGAAAACTAGTTCATATCCATTTTAAAACAACACAACACTACTTTTTAAACTTAGGAAGAGTTTAGAAATCAATATTGGAATAATCACAATTTTTAATCACAATCTTTTAACATTTAAAATCTATTTATAATCTTTCTCCCTCATATGATTTGGTTGAGCTGATCAGCTCAGTGGAGTGAGGTGTGTTTGTGTTGGAGTTCAAGACACTGGAATCGATGGCTGCCATATGTAGAGAAGCTGATATTATGAACATTTTGGAGCGGTCTCTTTATTTTTTTCAGAGCTGTATATGCTCCTATTAGGGGATGTTACCTTATACACTCAGCCACTTTATTACATCTGCTCAACTGCAAATGTCTAATAGGCCAATCACAAGGGAGCAACTCAGTGCATTTAGATATTTACACATGGTCAAAATGATCTGGTGAACTAATGGGAGAGAAAGGTAATGTGAATGACGTTGAACGTGGCATGGTTGTTGTTGCCAGACAGGCTGCTCTGACTGTTTCAGAAACTGCTGATCTGCTGGAATTTAAAAATACCTGTTTGATGCCAGAGGTCAGAGGTCAGGGAAGAATGGCCAGATGGATGCAAACTTCTGGAAAGACAACAGTATCTCATATAACCACTGCAGAGGAGCGTCTCTGAATGAACAACATATTCAGCCTGGTAGTCATGGGCGTGGTAGTGGGGGGAAAAGGGGACCTGACTACCCAGGGCCCGAGTAGGTAGAGGGCTCATGAAAATTTGTATGATTTTATTTTGAATGAATTGGGCCCCCCAATTAATTGGTGTCATAATTTAATTCAAATATATTGATAATATCAATTGAGAGAATGAACTCTGTGTCACAGTCCTCCCAACACATTGGACATTCTGCCCCCCCCTCTTGGAGGCGTAAAATGGTTTAGTCCAACAACAGCGACAACTGTAACGTCAGTGAGCCCAGACTGAATGAGGCTAGCTTTCATCATACCGCCCAAATTAACATAAATCGGGGTATCAGAAAAAGAAAAAAGGCAGAATTAGGGGAAGCAACTGTTAAAGGGATAGTTCAATATTTTGGCAAATTAGCCCAATGCCATAATCCCTATAGTTTTAGGAGTAGATTTGTTTTTTTGGAATGGCGGAGATATGATATGAGACATTAACGGAATATTATGAGTTGTTTTCGAGGTAAATGCAAAGCCAGTATAGTGCCGAAAAGAGATTGATTGCCCCCTGACAGGGGGCCGCTTTGGCGGCTTTGTATAAATTTACCTCAAAAACAACTCTGCGCTTCGTGCACTGGCATGGATAGGGGCCCACTGACATTATGAGTGTACAGGGCCCAGAATTTGGTGCTACGCCCCTGCTGGTAGTAGATGGGCTAACGCAGCAGAAGACCACTACGCTCCTCAGGAACTTAAGTTTGCCTGGTCTGATGAGTTTCAATTCCTACAACATTTAGATGGCAGGATCACAATCTGACACAAAGAACATGAAAACATGAACCATCCTGTCTGTGCTGCTGCTGCGGTTACAGCGTGAGGGATATTCTCTGGACACAGTGATAAATGCCACAGCCTCCCTGAGCATTGTGGCTGACCATGTCCATCCCTTTATAACCACATACCGTCCTCTGATGGCTACTTCCAGCAGGATAAGGCCATTTTTACAACCAGTTTGTTACACTACAACTCACCATCATGAGGCTCAAATCATACAGAAGTATGAGTGTTCAGAAAATCGTCTCAAACTGGCTTCTTGATTGAGACAATGAATTGACTGGACTCAAACGGCCGTATCATGGATGTGCAGCTGAAAAATCAGCAGCAACTAGCCTATGTGATGCTACCATGTCACTATGATCCAAAATGTCAGTATTTGTCCAGAATCTGTGCCGAGAAGAGATAAGACAGTTGTGAAGGCCAAGGCCTGACCCTGGACCAGCAAGATGTAGCTGATAAAGTGGCCAGTGAGAATATATTAATTATAGATTACATAAATATAGTATATGAAGATATAGGCTAGCCTATATGTTTGGGAATGGGAAAATGGATTTTCTCATTCCCCTCATTGTAGACAGTCTTTTTTCTTTCTTTTTTTTTGTAGAGGAAACTTTAATCTTTTAGCCTTATGAATGAATGAATGATTTTATTTTCGTGTCATGCCACCACTGTGGCCCATCCCATAAGATACACACAAAAAAAAACAAAAAAAACAAAGACTAGTCAGTCCTTCCTGCTACACAGGTATTGACATACATAAACAATTTAAATTTACTTTCACTACTCAACTAACGCTCTTCTTCTCAATGCCCAAGCCTTTTCAAGAAATACAGAAAACGAAAAATCATTCAAATGAAAAATAAGTTTTAGCTTCTCAGCATCGTCCAACCATACAAATTCGTTATTTGGATCTACTTTACTAAACAATTGTTGTCTTATAGAATCATAGAAAGGACAGTAGAACACAACATGAATTTCATTCTCCACCTCTTGGATGTCACATAAATTACAAATTCTATCCTCTTCTGCTGTGCCAACATATCTACCTGTCTCAATGTGAAGACCAAGAACACCAGTTCTCAATTGAGCACAGAGGGATCTTTTCTGTTTAGACAAATTATATAAAACACAGTTTTCCGGTCCAAATACCTTTTTTATTTCACAATAAGTACGCAGTTTTGGTTTACCCCAGATATCTAAAGCCCATCTATCTTTACTTTGTTGAAAAATAATTTCTTTTAATACATTAATCTCAACTTTCTCTTTGTTATAATAATGGTCTTCATATCCAGCTCTCAGCAAGATGTCATAAATATCTCGATCCCACGCCCCATTCGTCAACTTATCCCACTCAAAGATTTTTCTTGCAATCCTATATGATTTAAACCCTATTCCATAAACGTACCATATATACACTCCACTGTACCTGATTGGGTTCCCAGCCCATATCTCCTATCACAGCTAGTGTTGGTGTGAATTTATGCCAAGAAAATACCGCATGGCTCTATTTTGTACAGCACTTATATAATTATAGATCATATTCTGGGCAGTCTTTTTCTGCTTTTTCTTTATTTGGTTTTTTTTTTTTAATACAACCTGGTGACTATTCCTGCTTGAAGTTGAAGTTTTGTCAAACTGGACTTGAATCAACAATCAACACTTGAGCTGGAGTTGGATCCAGAGTAAAACCTCATTAGTAACTGTTCTCAGCTCAGTTCAACTCTGTGTTTGTATCATCATTTCTAAAGAACAAATACAACAGAGTGCAGTCAAATGCTGAATGGGACAAACTGGACTCTGTCCGTAGCCCACGGGTCGCCTCCCCCCCCCGGGCCGTCCCTCCCCTCCCACCTCGCAAGGGCGTGGTCGCGCGAATGCTCGTGAGAGTTGTAGTAGGAATAGAGGCAGAGCTCCGGTTGAACAGACGCAGACATCCCGCAGCACAGACCCGACAGACGGACAGACGGAGAGGAAGAACAGCAGAAGAACGATGAGGGAAATAGTTCACATCCAGGCCGGACAGTGCGGGAACCAGATCGGGACCAAGGTACAGACCCTGTTTTATTCCGTGCTCTGGACCTGTGTGAGTGTCCCTCCCTCACTCACTCTGCTCTTTCTGGGCTGTTCCCAGTCTGAAGTGGTGTGAGTCTGAGACATCAGTCACTGCAGATCCTCCAACGTGTCCGTCTCGTGTCCAGCGTCATTCAGCTTCTGTCTGAGTGACTGTATGACATGACACACGGCCACAGTGATGGCTGTTTGTTCAAGTTTTCTCTGAAAATTAAATATATTACCTTCATGTTCTTTGTCGTGAACATAGAAGACATTAAAACTAAAAAAAAAACCTTCACCTGTGATGACTTTATTTCCAGTGATGAGCACAGAGAATGTTTCAAAATAAAAGACAATTAATTCACTCATTTCAAAGTAAGAGTGCTTCATAGAAATGTAGTGGAGTCAAAAGTTAAAAAAAAAAGAATTTAAAAGTTAAAAAAAGAAGTATATATTCAAATAAATGTAGGCTTGCTACTGTATTCTCATTATTGACTCAACAAACAGTTCAATAGTGATAAAGCATAACTGCAGCTGAAGTTTCCAATTGGTTTGAATACATGAAAGAATGAATGAATGAACGTATAGGGAGCCTCTGCTTAATAAACTTATCACAGTGGTGAGAGGGAGTGAAGTGAACTGTGAGCCACTGTGAGACTATTTAAGGAATCTGGGTGAACACACACACACACACACACATGGACACAGAGTGAGAGAGGAGGTTCTGACCAAACGCTCAGCTATTCCAATGAATCCTGTGGGCTGATGGTCAAAAGAGCTAGGGAATAAAGTGGAGCAAACAAATGAGCAGTCATTGTAACCACAATGGCTTCTGGGTAATGAACTCCTATGTCTTTGTGTAGAAAGTAGCTGATGTAACAGCAGCAATCTTTTTTTTTTGAGCGAGACTAATGCTGTAAATGAAAATAGAGGAACAGCTGTGAAGTAATGATCAAGATCTAGGTCATGATGCAGATCTGGTGTCAAACCACAGAGATGCTAATTCAACCAAGTGCTACTCTCAGCACTTGGTTGAATTAAGAGTTTTAAAGGGATAGTTCACCCAAAATTCAAATTTCACTCATTATCTGCTCACCCTCATGTCGACTAAGAGCTGTGAGAATTTTCAGAGTCCTCCGTCCCTTTTCTGAGTTACGGGGGGTCCACGCAGCAGTATTTGTCCATATAATGGTTGTCAATGGACACCAGGCTTCTTTGTCCAAAAAGACACACCAAAAAACATCCAAATACCTCCATACTGCTCGTCTGTAATGTCCCTCTTGTATTGAAGCCCCCACATGAGAAATTGTTCCGAAAAAAATTAAATAAGTCTATATTTTAAGCTTGTTTGTAGCAGAAGCTCCCAGTGTGTTGGTTCACAGCTCTGCCTGTGTCAATGCAATTCTCACATGATTTCTACTGACCGGCGGAACAATTTCTCATGTGGGGGCTTCGATACAAGAGGGACATTACAGACGAGCAGTATGGAGGTATTTGGATGTTTTTTGGTGTGTCTTTTTGGACAAAGAAGCCTGGTGTCCATTGACAACCATTATATGGACAAATACTGCTGCGCGGACTCCCCCATAACTCAGAGAAGGGACGGAGGACTCTGAAAATTCTCACAGCTCTTAGTCGACATGAGGGTGAGTAGATAATGAGTGAAATTTGAATTCTGGGTGAACTATCCCTTTAAATTAATATGTAACAGCACACATAATAAAAATATCTAATAAATCTGTGCCCCGTGGTGCTGTCTCTTCTGCCTGCAGTGTTAACTTTTTAATTTAGGCTTAAAGTCATGTCAGGATCTGACATCGTTCAGGGACCGGTGGGCCTCACCAAAGTCTATATGGCCCAGCTCTTTTCTTAGTACTGAATTAGCTGAGTGGTCATTGTCAAGGTAGTGATGGTGGAGCAGCTCACTCTGAGCTTCACATTTGTTCTTCAGAATCCTATAGGTGATGTCACAGAGCTGGCATGGATGGATGGATGGAGATGTTTTGAGATGGTGAAAGAAATAGCTGACAACTAGCCTATCAGCTGTAGTTATGACTTTTGTATTGCTTTATTCTATTTTCTGACAAAAGAAATGGAACCTTTCCTTCTCCTGGTTGGACATACTTGCTAAAGCAGCAGTAATCGACAGGGAAGTCAGTATCTACAAAGTAGTGCAGACTCTGAAATATGAAATATGAAGCTATTTTCAATCAGTATTGTGCTTCATATCCTATAACAACTGTGGCAGGTTTGTCGATTTGTGTTTCAGTAATTTGCAAGTGACAGAATGATTTGGTCCCACTGAAAGCTCAGATGTCAGAGAGGCGGTAACTCAGGCTTTTCTTCTTCTCCTCTCTTTTTGTGCTGCTGCCGTGACTCTGTCAGTTCTGGGAAGTGATCAGCGATGAGCACGGCATCGATCCAGCAGGAAACTACGTGGGTGACTCGGCTCTTCAGCTGGACAGAGTCAACGTCTACTACAATGAGGCATCCTGTAAGTACCAGGGTTCTGACTCACTTCCACTCAGCGGCTGGTAATGGTCTAAGTTTGACTTCTACTGAAAGAAAAGAACTGACATTTACACACATTTGTATTTTACCTATTAAAACGAACAGGAAGCCCGGCTCTTCACAAAGACGAGGCAGGATTGGTCGTTGGTCATTGGTTGTTTTGGTCTGCTCTGTTTCTGCAGCACACAAATATGTCCCCCGGGCAGTGTTGGTAGACCTGGAACCAGGGACCATGGACAGCGTACGCTCAGGAGCCTTCGGACAACTCTTCAGACCAGACAACTTCATCTTCGGTACTAACCATCAGGGTTTTCATCAAGTTACACTGCAAAAACTCTGAATATTTGTTACTTCTTGTCAAAACAATTCACAGTATACTTCAAATGGGACTCATCACATAAAAAGTAGCTTGTTTTAAGACACTTTTTACTTCTTTAAAGCATATTTTCACTCGAGTAAAAAAAAACTTGCTTTCACTGGCAGATTGTTCCACTTATTTCAAGTGAAAATTAGTTTGAAACAAGTGAGAATTATCTAAAAACAAGTTAATTTTTAGGTGATGGGTTTTATTTTAGTTTTGACCAGAAATTAGACATTTTGACAAGAAATAAGACAAATATTCTTTGACAGATTTTGAGTTTTTGCAGTGTAATCAAATTTTTGACCATCAGGCCACCAGGGTTTACATGTAGGTTCATTCTACCAGTTAGACACTCTTAGAAATAAAAGTGCTATGTAGAACCATATAAGGTTCTTCGGCTTGTCCTCATAGGAGAACGCTTTTGGAGGGTTCTACCAAGAACCCAACATAAAGGGTTATATCTAGAACCCAACACATAAAGGGTTCTACCTAGAACCATCTGTGAAAGGTTACACCTAGAACCCCCAATGAGAGGTTCTACAAAAATCCCTTTTATGGCGTATTGGTTTCACCCAGAAGCCTTACTGGGGGTTTCATCCAGAAAATATCCCACTTCTTACGGTTTCATCTAGAACCCACACAGGGAGTTCCACCAAGAACCCTTTTACTGGAACCCTTAGTGTTACCAAGAACCCTTGAAAAACCCTTTCTTCGGGAGAGGGTTTTTCAGAAGCAAATGGTTCCAGGTAGAACCTCAGCCCTTGTAGAAGAACACTTTTGGGACCCTTATTTCTAAGAGTGTAGGGTGTTACTATGGGAGTCATAGTGTTACTGAATTCATGTTGTGTAGTGTTTCCTGTCTTTTAGCATCTGGCTCTTTTACTGCTACATGCTCCATTCTGAAACACTGAGATTGAACCAGTAGAGACACAACAGAACTAAATCTTTACCACTAACAGAGTACATGCAACAGTTCAAAGTGTGTTTTGTGCTGGTATTAAAGAAACAAAGTTATTGCAGCTTGAAGAGTTGTGGGAGGTGTGTGTGGTTCCACAGCGCAGAGCTGCAGCGCCAGTGAAACTTTCCAGCTCCAAGTCTTAACAGCAGATAAACTGAAGTGACTCCTGTTTGTTTTGTAACTGATGTCTCAGTCGGAGTAAAACCAGCCTCCCAGTCCTCCAGTCCCTGAAAACTGGGTCACCACTAGAGTGTGTGTCTGCATGCGTGTTCCCATCTGTTGTGGTGATCATTTTACATTTCACACATGGATTTACTCAGTGCTGATTGGTTGTCTGTATAGGTCAGACAGGTGCGGGGAACAACTGGGCAAAAGGTCACTACACTGAGGGGGCGGAGCTCGTGGACTCAGTCCTGGATGTCGTGAGGAAGGAGTGTGAACACTGCGACTGTCTCCAGGTGAACAGGATAATTGTCTTGAACTTTTGTAAAGTTTCTGCTCGTAGGAGGCAGAAAGAATCTCATTGGTTCGGTTAATGCACTGTGGGTGGAGCTTAAGTACACATTTCTTCTGTTACATCTGAAATTGTAGGAACTACAAAATCCATACATATTTACATAAATTTGTAAATTAAATGAGTTACACAGGTTTCAGTATGTCCTTGATTTTTTTAAAAAGGGATATTTCCACAGTTTGGCAAATTTGCCTATTTCATAATCCCTACAGTTTTAGGAGTAGGTTCATTACCTTTAATTGTCGGTGCAAGCTGTTTTTAGAACGGTGGAGCAGAGACATGAGCTGCTCAGCTAACACTACGGAGGCGAACGGCATTTCCATGTTTCCCCTCATCAAACTAAATACACAATCCAACAACTCCACAACACTCTAGTGGACAAGTTGTGACCTGCACATTCACCACACTATGAGATAATAACGTATAATTATTTTACATTACGACACATGAAGCAAACACTCATAACTACTTGTGCTTTTGAAATCACTCCGGCTGGAAGTGTAGTTCCGGCTATGTATTTGCCTGGAAAACAACTCTGTCTCATAATATCAAATTATCATCTCATAGCGTGGTGAATGTGCAGGTCACAACTTGTCCACCAGAGCGTTTTGGAGTTGTTGGATTGTGTATTTGATGAGTTTGATGAGGGAAAGGCAGAAATACTGCACGCCATACAGAGCTCACGTCTCTGCCCCGCCGATCTAAAAACAGGGACAACATAAGAATTATGGCAATAGGTGAATTTGCCAAAATTTTGAAATATCCCTTTAAATAAAGGATGGAAAAACTACTTCCTTATGCATAAATAATAAGGAAAAAAAATGACTGCATTGTTCCTCCATCTTGCATCCTTGTTGTCTGTGCAGTGACAGAAATAAACAACTTCCATCTTCTTCCCTCAGGGTTTCCAGCTGACTCACTCTCTGGGGGGGGGCACCGGCTCAGGCATGGGCACCCTGCTGATCAGCAAGATCCGAGAGGAGTACCCTGACCGGATCATGAACACTTTCAGCGTCATGCCCTCACCTAAGGTAAGAGAAGGCAACCCTGATTGTTCTCTCTGTCTTGAGGTGTCGTTCCTCTCCTTATTTTTCAAAACAAGATTTAAAAAAACACAGAAAGAAGGTTAAGGGGATAGTTCACCCAAAATTCAAATTTCACTCATCTTATCTACTCACCCTCATCTACTCACCCCGACATGAGAAATTGTTCTGAAAAAAATGAAATAAGTCTATATTTTAAGTTTGTTTGTAGCGGAAGCTCCCAGTGTCTCAGTTCACTGCTCTTCCTGTGTCAGTGACCGGCAGAACAATTTCTCATGTGGGGGCTTCAATACTAGCCTCGTAAACCAGCCTCCCCCGGAAATGCATTTAATTCATTTCTCAGGGAGAGTCTGGTCTCATCTCCGTTGTAACCGTTTCGCCGAGACACTCCGCCTACCGACTAAGCCAATCAGGGACCGAAGAAGAACAGCGATAACGTCTTTTCCTCCAAGAAACTCAACAAGCGCCGACTCTTGCTCTAGTTTAAGTTCTGTAATTGATGGTATTTCATTTAGAACTTCCCTTACTGCTGTTTTTACGCCGCTGTTTGACGCTCCGCCATGTTTGTTGTAGGTGAGTCCAGTCCATGTAGTGATGTTTTCAGGCCCTGATTGGCCAACGTGCTGTGTCAATCACAGCGGCGACGCTGATTGGCTCGGTAAACGGCCGATTTGTAGTGTTGTGACGTTCACGAACGAACCGATTCTTTTGAACGGTTCATTAACATGAGCGATGAGAACCGAGTCGCAGCTGGGAGCCGTTCTTTTGTGTGTGTGTGTGTGAGCCAGTTTGTGTCAAAAGCTCCTCTTTTGCTATCGACCAGTAGGCTACAGGTAGAATGGGAGGAGGAGCAGGTCATTCAGTGACAATGAGTTGTGCATGCTGTCTTCACGTGAGTGCAACCACCTACCCCCACAAAAAAGAAAAAAAGTGCACTGCTCTTGCTCCGATAACGTGAGCAGCGCGAGCCCAATTAGTTATGCAAATTAGCTGAGCCACCTTATGGACTATTTATAGCAAATAATAAATCCAAATGACATCCAGAAAACTGCATAAATATTTTTAAAAAGAGCCAAAAGAGCCAGTTTTTTGAACGGCTCTTTGAAAGGAACGGATCGCAAAGATCCAGATCCCGTCAAAGAGCCATAAATCCCATCTCTACCGATTTGTGGCGAAACGGTTTCAACGGGATGAGGCCAGACTCCCCTGAGAAATGAATTAAATGCATTTCCGGGGGAGGCTGGTTTACGAGGCTACTTCAATACAAGAGGGACATTACAGATGAGCAGTATGGAGGTATTTGGATGTTTTTTGGTGTGTCTTTTTGGACGAAGAAAGTTGGTGTCCATTGACAACCATTATATTGACAAATACTGCTGCGTGGACCCCCGTAACTCAGAGAAGGAACGGACGACTCTGAAAATTCTCACAGCTCTTAGTCGACATGGGGGTGAATAGATAATGAGTGAAATTTGAATTTTGGTGAACTATCCCTTTAATATGGAAATGGTAATGAGTTCACTTCTTGTCTTTGTCTTTCCTCTTTACAAACATCACGTCACGTCTGATCTTTTGCTTGGTCAGGTGTCGGACACGGTGGTGGAGC
The DNA here is from genome assembly GCA_030347415.2 of Decapterus maruadsi. Classification (NCBI taxonomy): domain Eukaryota; kingdom Metazoa; phylum Chordata; class Actinopteri; order Carangiformes; family Carangidae; genus Decapterus; species Decapterus maruadsi. The sequence continues at coordinate 6,847 of JARUPV020000182.1, read as the reverse complement.
CCTACAACGCCACCCTGTCAGTCCACCAGCTGGTCGAGAACACAGACGAGACCTACTGCATCGACAACGAGGCTCTGTACGACATCTGCTTCCGCACTCTCAAACTCACCACGCCGACCTACGGCGATCTCAACCACCTGGTGTCGGCCACCATGAGCGGCGTGACCACCTCTCTCCGTTTCCCCGGACAGCTCAACGCGGATCTCCGCAAGCTGGCCGTCAACATGGTGCCTTTCCCCAGACTCCACTTCTTCATGCCTGGATTTGCTCCTCTGACGGCCAGGGGCAGCCAGCAGTACCGAGCCCTGACCGTCCCCGAGCTCACCCAGCAGATGTTCGACGCCCGGAACATGATGGCGGCCTGCGATCCTCGCCACGGCCGCTACCTGACCGTCGCCACCGTCTTCCGCGGCCCCATGTCCATGAAGGAGGTGGACGAGCAGATGCTGAACGTCCAGAACAAGAACAGCAGCTACTTTGTGGAGTGGATCCCCAACAACGTCAAGGTGGCCGTCTGCGACATCGCTCCCCGCGGCCTCAAGATGGCCGCCACCTTCATCGGCAACAGCACGGCCATCCAGGAGCTGTTCAAGAGGATCTCGGAGCAGTTTTCCGCCATGTTTCGCAGAAAGGCCTTCCTGCACTGGTTCACGGGCGAAGGCATGGACGAGATGGAGTTCACGGAGGCGGAGAGCAACATGAACGACCTGGTGTCCGAGTACCAGCAGTACCAGGAGGCCACCGCCAACGACGGCGAGGAGAACTTTGAGGACGAGGAGGACGAGATCAATGAGTAAGGAGACTGAACACGCCAGTTAAAAGTCTGAGAGAACACTGGTAGAGGGATCATGGAATATCAGAACATTAAACACAGTCAGGTCCAGCTGCTCTGAAACACTTCTAGTTTGGAGAGCTGAATCTTTTGAAGTAAAAATAATTAAACTGCTACATACACGTGTTAAAATGAATATTTCTTGGGCACTGATCACAAATCAGAAAAAAATGGCCTCTGTGTCCCTCTAAAGGGACTAAGTAATTATTTTCTTAGTAGATTGCTGTGTTCATAAACCAAGCAGGACAAGCTTTTCTTTGCCAAGTAACTCCATAACTTCAAGACGCAATTTAATCTTCTTTTATTTGAGGGTAGTCGGGTGCATTTATGAAAAAAAAGCACCTAATCGTAAAAAAATTCTAACAAAAGGTTTCTCAGTTGTTTTTTATAGTATTAGATGTCCTTAATAACATACTAAAAGTTGACCAAAGTTTGACACTAGAAAGGTGTCATTTTCAGGATGGCGTCCTAATGTAAATGTAATGGGTTGAAAGCCCAGAGAGACGCCCCAGGTGAATAGGGTAAAAATTTTAACTAACAGGTATCACCATGAAACTTCACAAGTTTATCACTTACATTAAGACAAATATTTTTTGTATTACAAGTTTTGTCAAATTTTATGTTTAAATATGTAAATGAGACAATAGCTAATTAAATATGCGCTAAATTGCAGACTTTTCCAGAACTTTTCCAGATCCACTTCAGCAGCACTTACACACACCAAACCTTCCAGTTTGATCATTTTCCATATTCTGAAGGTTTTTACAGAGGGGATTGTTGATATATCATTCACAGCCTCATTTATACAATATTTGAGTCCTGCAAACATGGCGAAATTTGATTTATTTAGGGCTGGTGACAGTATTTTCTCATTCACAAAGTGATAAAAAGAGATATCCAAAATCTCCTCAGTAAGACCTTCTCACTCTAATGTGTTCTAATGTGTCAACAAAATAAAACAAGACTTTTGAAAGTGGCTTTAACTATTACATTTTTGGGTCTGGAAAAGTATGCAATTTAGCACATATTTAATTAGTTATTGCCTCATTTACATATTTAAACATAACATTTGACAAAACTTGGAAGTTTCATGGTGATACCTGTTAGTTAAAATTTTTACCCTATTCACCTGGAGCGTCTCTCCAGACTTTCAACCCATTACATTTACATTAGGACGCCATCCTGAAAATGACACCTTTCTAGTGGTCAAACTTTGGTAAACTTTTAGTATGTTATTAAGGACACCTAATACTATAAAAAACAACTGAGAAACCTTTTGTTAGAATTTTTTTATGATAAAGTCATAAATGCACCCGACTAGGGATTGCTGCTCCAAAATGATCAAATCTGATTCCTCATGTCTCCATCCCTCTAACTGTAATCAAATAGTCTCTGTCCAAACACAATGAAAGTTTAACCACTGAGGCATCAGATCAGAACAAGTTGTGTTTGTGTACCAAATGACCTGCAACCAAAACACAACACAATTATAGAAACACACACACATACAGGCACAAGGCATCAAACCTTTAAAAGTAGAAAGAGGAACAGATCATGTGTTTTCTATACAGACACACAAAAGTCAGAAAATCCCGATCAACACTGTTTGTATTGTATTGTGTTTAAGTGTTTGTTGTTCTCAAACTGTGACATTTGTACATGTGAGCACTGTGTGAGTGTGTGAAGTGAGGTTGAAATAAAAGCTTCTTTCAAGGCCTTAACGTGTTGTCTACTGTCTGCTGTGTTTGTGTGTTCTTCATCTGTACTGTGTGTTATGTACTAAAAGACCCGTCCCCGCTGCTGTGTATTGATGTTAAAGGGTAGTTCACCCAAAATTCAAATTTCACTCACCCTCATGTCGACTAAGAGCTGTGAGAATTTTCAGAGTCCTCCGTTCCTTCTCTGAGTTACGGGGGGGTCCACGCAGCAGTATTTGTCCATATAATGGTTGTCAATGGACACCAACTTTTCTTGGTCCAAAAAGACACACCAAAAAACATCCAAATACCTCCATACTGCTCGTCTGTAATGTCCCTCTTGTATTGAAGCCCTGACATGAGAAATTGTTTCGATTTTTTTTTTTTTTTTTTTTTTAATAAAAGTCGATATTTGAAGCTTGTTTGTACGGAAGCTCCCAGTGTCTCAGTTCACTGCTCTTCCTGTGTCAGTGCAATGACCTGTGGAACAATTTCTCGTGTGGGGGCTTCAATACAAGAGGGACATTACAGACGAGCAGTATGGAGGTATTTGGATGTTTTTTGGTGTGTCTTTTTGGACCAAGAAACCTGGTGTCCATTGACAACCATTATATGGACAAATACTGCTGCGTGGACCCCCCCGTAACTCAGAGAAGGAACAGAGGACGGAGGATTTGAATTTCGGGTGAACTATTCCTTTAAACATGAAATGTCATGCAATGCCTCAGGCATTCCTTTGTTCCATCATCCTGGAAGTTTTGTAGAGTTACATTAGTTTCAGCAGTTGTTTACCTATCAGGCTGGAGAACACGGGAGTCCAGTATCAAATTTCACCAAAACCTTCCAGATCAAGATGGACTGACATGGCTTTAGGGATGTAACATGCTGGTCCACCTTGGGACATGATCCCACGCGATTGAATTAATGCATTAATCATAAATTTAATCTCCTTGGATGACATCAACAACCTGGCGACGCCCTAAGTTGCTGTTCTGACATGACAGCCTGTTTTCTGTCAATTCTCCAAGTCGGATACTTTTTATATTAACATCATTTTTTCCTGACTTGAGAACTCGCACCGCAGTCATGTCAACGTCTGGTTTAAGACCAACAACCTTTTAATTAGCTGATGAGAACAAAAAATAAGAAGCTAATGAGAAGCTCAACCCCAGCCAGTTTAGTGCCCCAATGAAAAGCAGCTACAGTCATGTAAATAGTTCATTGTATTTTGGTGATAATATTTAATTTCTTCATACTGAAATATCACAATTTAAACTCTTTGTCTGAACAGACTTTGAACACAACTTTGTTCTGTAACATCAAATATTAAAAGTAGCTACCGGAGATCATGAGACTAACTCTAACCCATATTTCTTTATTTATTGATTTATTCTGAAAAAAAGAAAACATGTTGATATGCTGAAAGGCAACAGTAGAGTCAGCTGAATGCCTTAAAACAAAGAGTAAACATGAAGTTGTGTTGAGGTCATGAACTCACCTCACTGACCTGACAATGCAGCATCAGACCGAGAGAAGCAGCCGTCAACAGCGTGCTAATCTCCCTGCTCCAGCGCTGTGTGTGAGAGTTGATTTCCCAGCAGTTCTGTTTGTGTTGTGGATTAGGAGGCGAGCGGCGGCAGCAGCGCTCGCTGCCACCGACAAAACTGCTTGGCTCATGTCTGTGGGCCTGAGCTGATGTCTGTGGATCTATTCTCCATCTGTGGCTTTGTATCTGATTCTCTGCCACATGTTCAGCACACTCATGCTGTGCAGCTGCCAGTCTACATAGCGCTTGTTGCTATGGTTACCACCCATAATATACCAAATATAGATACTGTCACTTCATCACAGGTCTGATTTGGTTAGAGTCCCAAAAAGTGCATGTCACTGACTGTCTGCGTCTGTGTGTTAATTCCATGTTGATGCACCTGACCTTCACTTAAGAATTTGTTTAACATAGAGACATAATGTAATTACTCTCTTTTTACTTTGAGTTGAGTCTTGACTGTTGACCAGGATGGCAGCTGTGTGGGGGTAAGAGAGGGCGGAGGCGGTTGATGTTGCGTAGATGGAAGTAAGCCGACCGGGTTGCTGATGTGGAATGAATAGGAAGTGCTATCGAAGATGACACCAAGGCTCTTGACGTGGGGGGAAGCAGTGTTAATTTTGTCGTCTATTTTTCAATTTAGTTTTAGTCTTAGTCTCGTGTCAAATGTCCTTATTAGTTTTAGTCATATTTAGTCAGCTTGGATTCTTTTTTGTTTAGTCACATTTTAGTCGACGAAAAGTCTTGGCATTTTAGTCTAGTTTTAGTCAAAGAAATTCCAAGGTATTTTAGTCTAGTTTTAGTCGACTAAAATCCAAAGTAATTTAGTCTAGTTTTAGTCAATAGTCTTTTTTTAGTCTTTGAAAGCAGATTAACAGTAATGTTAATCACAATTAATCTATTCAAACCAATAGATTCATTTTAGTCTTTTTCTCACTCATCTCACAAGATTGATGTCATTATGAAGTAGCTGAGCTCCACATGTTGAATGATTAGGAATGCTACGTTGCTAAAGGTGCCTGGACTTGATATTCACAGAAACACATCAATGTTCTATACATCAATTTCAAATCAAACATCCATCCGTCGTTTTCTTCCAAGCATGATGTCAGCAAGGGAGCTCAGCTTTCATAGGCTAACGCAACACACCGGAGAGTAGAGGAGTAGCTGCAACGACACGTGTTGCTGCTTTCTGTCGGCCCATGCGACACTAATTAACGACCGATGTGAACCCAAAACACTGGTGGCGTGATGTCTAAAGGAAAGATCCCACCAATTTTTTTTTTTTTAAGCAGGTAAATCGACCCCGATCAAGCTAGGACATCCCAGGAATAAATCTCAACAGGCAGGAATCAGTTTTTGAAACACGAGTTGACGTGAAATTACTCTGTAGCAAGTTTGTACTCGCGGCACTAAGCACGGAGCACCGGTGTTGTGTGTGCTCCTCACACACACACGCACACACACACCCCTGGCAGCAGCGCAGGAGGAGAAAAAAAACGGAGGCGCATCTAGTGAAGGCACTTTTTGGATTGCAATTTAAAAGTCTGTGACGAAAACAGAAAGACAAATTTTAGTAAGTTTTTATTTGATTAAATAGATTTCGTCTCGTCTTTTTTCGTCAACAAAAAATGCGTGTTAATTTCATCACAGTTAGTGTTTAAGGGCATTGATTTCGTCTCGTCTTCGTCTCGTTTTTCCATGAAAAAACCATCGTTGACGAATATTTTTCGTCTCGTCTCGTCTGACGAAATTAACACTGGATAAATGGGACAGCTGTCGATGGATGGGGTGAGACTGGGAGATTTGGATAAGTTTGGTGCCAATGAGTCAAATTTCTGTCTTGTTACTGTTTAGTTTGAGAAAGTTGGATGAAAACCAGGATTTTATTTCAAGGGGGCAGTCGGTGAGCAAGGGAGGTGGGGGGTGGAGTCAGGTTTGGTGGAGCTATGGAGCTGGGTGTCATCTGCGTAGCAGTGGAAGGTATACTGTGATGTTTCTGGAAGATGTGACCAAGAGGGAGTAGGTAGATGTTGAAGAGTAGGGGCCCCAGGACTGAGCCCTGGGGTACGCCTGAGGTTAGTGGGAGTGGTTGAGATGTGGAAGAGCTTCTTTAGATAAACTGAGAGCGTCCGGAGAGGTCGGATTTGAACCAGTTGAGAGGAGTGTGAGTGATGCCAATAGAGAGGAGTCTGTCCAGGAGGATGGTGTGAGGGATAGTGTCCAAGGCTGAGCTCAAGTCAAGCAGGATGAGAATGGATAGGAGACCAGAGTCAGCTGCCAGGAGAAGATCATTGGAGATTTTGAGGAGTGCTGTTTCGGTGCTGTGGAGTGGGCGGAAACCGGACTGGAATTGTTCAAAAAGATTATTGTGAGATAGGTGGGAATGGAGCTGAGAGGCAACAGTTTTTTCAAGGATCTTGGAAAGAAATGGAAGATTGGAGATTGGACGGAGGTTACTGAAATCAATCGGGTCTGCCCCAGGTTTCTTGAGAATTGGGGTGACAGCACCTATAGCTAAACTGATTGGACATAGTTTAGATGGACACATATGTGACCTGCAGGTCAGGAGAAAGACATAAAGTCTCCTGTACTGTCTCTAGACCTCAACCTGAGTGAAAGAAGCTCAGAGACCAGAGTAAAGTGTCTCGGTCTAACCAGAAGACAATGCACCTCATCATCAGGCCTTTAAAGGATAACTTTCGTTTTTTACAACCTGGACCTTATTTCTAGCATCAAATACGATCATTTACTCACCCTGACAACTTTGGT
>JARUPV020000181.1:7500-34378 GCA_030347415.2 Decapterus maruadsi | reverse complement strand
GACCCTGCTTAGCTTCCGAGATCGGACGAGATCGGGGCGTGCTCAGGGTAGTATGGCCGTAAAAAAGAGGTTGACAAAAAGCCTCTTTATGGCTGATGATCAGCAGTTGCACAGGATAAAAGCAGGGAAAGCCATGAAAAAGCTTACAGCACCTGGTATTCCCAGGCGGTCTCCCATCCAAGTACTAACCAGGCCCGACCCTGCTTAGCTTCCGAGATCGGACGAGATCGGGCGTGCTCAGGGTAGTATGGCCGTAAGCCACAAGGAGGCTGGCAAAAAGCCTCTTTATGGCTGATGATCAGCAGTTGCACAGGATAAAAGCAGGGAAAGCCATGAAAAAGCTTACAGCACCTGGTATTCCCAGGCGGTCTCCCATCCAAGTACTAACCAGGCCCGACCCTGCTTAGCTTCCGAGATCGGACGAGATCGGGCGTGCTCAGGGTAGTATGGCCGTAAGCCACAAGGAGGCTGGCAAAAAGCCTCTTTATGGCTGATGATCAGCAGTTGCACAGGATAAAAGCAGGGAAAGCCATGAAAAAGCTTACAGCACCTGGTATTCCCAGGCGGTCTCCCATCCAAGTACTAACCAGGCCCGACCCTGCTTAGCTTCCGAGATCGGACGAGATCGGGCGTGCTCAGGGTAGTATGGCCGTAAGCCACAAGGAGGCTGGCAAAAAGCCTCTTTATGGCTGATGATCAGCAGTTGCACAGGATAAAAGCAGGGAAAGCCATGAAAAAGCTTACAGCACCTGGTATTCCCAGGCGGTCTCCCATCCAAGTACTAACCAGGCCCGACCCTGCTTAGCTTCCGAGATCGGACGAGATCGGGCGTGCTCAGGGTAGTATGGCCGTAAGCCACAAGGAGGCTGGCAAAAAGCCTCTTTATGGCTGATGATCAGCAGTTGCACAGGATAAAAGCAGGGAAAGCCATGAAAAAGCTTACAGCACCTGGTATTCCCAGGCGGTCTCCCATCCAAGTACTAACCAGGCCCGACCCTGCTTAGCTTCCGAGATCGGACGAGATCGGGCGTGCTCAGGGTAGTATGGCCGTAAGCTGAAAAGAGGTTGACAAAAAGCCTCTTTATGGCTGATGATCAGCAGTTGCACAGGATAAAAGCAGGGAAAGCCATGAAAAAGCTTACAGCACCTGGTATTCCCAGGCGGTCTCCCATCCAAGTACTAACCAGGCCCGACCCTGCTTAGCTTCCGAGATCGGACGAGATCGGGCGTGCTCAGGGTAGTATGGCCGTAAGCCACAAGGAGGCTGGCAAAAAGCCTCTTTATGGCTGATGATCAGCAGTTGCACAGGATAAAAGCAGGGAAAGCCATGAAAAAGCTTACAGCACCTGGTATTCCCAGGCGGTCTCCCATCCAAGTACTAACCAGGCCCGACCCTGCTTAGCTTCCGAGATCGGACGAGATCGGGCGTGCTCAGGGTAGTATGGCCGTAAGCCACAAGGAGGCTGGCAAAAAGCCTCTTTATGGCTGATGATCAGCAGTTGCACAGGATAAAAGCAGGGAAAGCCATGAAAAAGCTTACAGCACCTGGTATTCCCAGGCGGTCTCCCATCCAAGTACTAACCAGGCCCGACCCTGCTTAGCTTCCGAGATCGGACGAGATCGGGCGTGCTCAGGGTAGTATGGCCGTAAGCCACAAGGAGGCTGGCAAAAAGCCTCTTTATGGCTGATGATCAGCAGTTGCACAGGATAAAAGCAGGAAAGCCATGAAAAAGCTTACAGCACCTGGTATTCCCAGGCGGTCTCCCATCCAAGTACTAACCAGGCCCGACCCTGCTTAGCTTCCGAGATCGGACGAGATCGGGCGTGCTCAGGGTAGTATGGCCGTAAGCCACAAGGAGGCTGGCAAAAAGCCTCTTTATGGCTGATGATCAGCAGTTGCACAGGATAAAAGCAGGGAAAGCCATGAAAAAGCTTACAGCACCTGGTATTCCCAGGCGGTCTCCCATCCAAGTACTAACCAGGCCCGACCCTGCTTAGCTTCCGAGATCGGACGAGATCGGGCGTGCTCAGGGTAGTATGGCCGTAGCTGAAAAGAGGTTGACAAAAAGCCTCTTTATGGCTGATGATCAGCAGTTGCACAGGATAAAAGCAGGGAAAGCCATGAAAAAGCTTACAGCACCTGGTATTCCCAGGCGGTCTCCCATCCAAGTACTAACCAGGCCCGACCCTGCTTAGCTTCCGAGATCGGACGAGATCGGGCGTGCTCAGGGTAGTATGGCCGTAAGCCACAAGGAGGCTGGCAAAAAGCCTCTTTATGGCTGATGATCAGCAGTTGCACAGGATAAAAGCAGGGAAAGCCATGAAAAAGCTTACAGCACCTGGTATTCCCAGGCGGTCTCCCATCCAAGTACTAACCAGGCCCGACCCTGCTTAGCTTCCGAGATCGGACGAGATCGGGCGTGCTCAGGGTAGTATGGCCGTAAGCCACAAGGAGGCTGGCAAAAAGCCTCTTTATGGCTGATGATCAGCAGTTGCACAGGATAAAAGCAGGGAAAGCCATGAAAAAGCTTACAGCACCTGGTATTCCCAGGCGGTCTCCCATCCAAGTACTAACCAGGCCCGACCCTGCTTAGCTTCCGAGATCGGACGAGATCGGGCGTGCTCAGGGTAGTATGGCCGTAAGCCACAAGGAGGCTGGCAAAAAGCCTCTTTATGGCTGATGATCAGCAGTTGCACAGGATAAAAGCAGGGAAAGCCATGAAAAAGCTTACAGCACCTGGTATTCCCAGGCGGTCTCCCATCCAAGTACTAACCAGGCCCGACCCTGCTTAGCTTCCGAGATCGGACGAGATCGGGCGTGCTCAGGGTAGTATGGCCGTAAGCCACAAGGAGGCTGGCAAAAAGCCTCTTTATGGCTGATGATCAGCAGTTGCACAGGATAAAAGCAGGGAAAGCCATGAAAAAGCTTACAGCACCTGGTATTCCCAGGCGGTCTCCCATCCAAGTACTAACCAGGCCCGACCCTGCTTAGCTTCCGAGATCGGACGAGATCGGGCGTGCTCAGGGTAGTATGGCCGTAAGCCACAAGGAGGCTGGCAAAAAGCCTCTTTATGGCTGATGATCAGCAGTTGCACAGGATAAAAGCAGGGAAAGCCATGAAAAAGCTTACAGCACCTGGTATTCCCAGGCGGTCTCCCATCCAAGTACTAACCAGGCCCGACCCTGCTTAGCTTCCGAGATCGGACGAGATCGGGCGTGCTCAGGGTAGTATGGCCGTAAGCCACAAGGAGGCTGGCAAAAAGCCTCTTTATGGCTGATGATCAGCAGTTGCACAGGATAAAAGCAGGGAAAGCCATGAAAAAGCTTACAGCACCTGGTATTCCCAGGCGGTCTCCCATCCAAGTACTAACCAGGCCCGACCCTGCTTAGCTTCCGAGATCGGACGAGATCGGGCGTGCTCAGGGTAGTATGGCCGTAAGCTGAAAAGAGGTTGACAAAAAGCCTCTTTATGGCTGATGATCAGCAGTTGCACAGGATAAAAGCAGGGAAAGCCATGAAAAAGCTTACAGCACCTGGTATTCCCAGGCGGTCTCCCATCCAAGTACTAACCAGGCCCGACCCTGCTTAGCTTCCGAGATCGGACGAGATCGGGCGTGCTCAGGGTAGTATGGCCGTAAGCCACAAGGAGGCTGGCAAAAAGCCTCTTTATGGCTGATGATCAGCAGTTGCACAGGATAAAAGCAGGGAAAGCCATGAAAAAGCTTACAGCACCTGGTATTCCCAGGCGGTCTCCCATCCAAGTACTAACCAGGCCCGACCCTGCTTAGCTTCCGAGATCGGACGAGATCGGGCGTGCTCAGGGTAGTATGGCCGTAAGCCACAAGGAGGCTGGCAAAAAGCCTCTTTATGGCTGATGATCAGCAGTTGCACAGGATAAAAGCAGGGAAAGCCATGAAAAAGCTTACAGCACCTGGTATTCCCAGGCGGTCTCCCATCCAAGTACTAACCAGGCCCGACCCTGCTTAGCTTCCGAGATCGGACGAGATCGGGCGTGCTCAGGGTAGTATGGCCGTAAGCCACAAGAGGCTGGCAAAAAGCCTCTTTATGGCTGATGATCAGCAGTTGCACAGGATAAAAGCAGGGAAAGCCATGAAAAAGCTTACAGCACCTGGTATTCCCAGGCGGTCTCCCATCCAAGTACTAACCAGGCCCGACCCTGCTTAGCTTCCGAGATCGGACGAGATCGGGCGTGCTCAGGGTAGTATGGCCGTAAGCCACAAGGAGGCTGGCAAAAAGCCTCTTTATGGCTGATGATCAGCAGTTGCACAGGATAAAAGCAGGGAAAGCCATGAAAAAGCTTACAGCACCTGGTATTCCCAGGCGGTCTCCCATCCAAGTACTAACCAGGCCCGACCCTGCTTAGCTTCCGAGATCGGACGAGATCGGGCGTGCTCAGGGTAGTATGGCCGTAAGCTGAAAAGAGGTTGACAAAAAGCCTCTTTATGGCTGATGATCAGCAGTTGCACAGGATAAAAGCAGGGAAAGCCATGAAAAAGCTTACAGCACCTGGTATTCCCAGGCGGTCTCCCATCCAAGTACTAACCAGGCCCGACCCTGCTTAGCTTCCGAGATCGGACGAGATCGGGCGTGCTCAGGGTAGTATGGCCGTAAGCCACAAGGAGGCTGGCAAAAAGCCTCTTTATGGCTGATGATCAGCAGTTGCACAGGATAAAAGCAGGGAAAGCCATGAAAAAGCTTACAGCACCTGGTATTCCCAGGCGGTCTCCCATCCAAGTACTAACCAGGCCCGACCCTGCTTAGCTTCCGAGATCGGACGAGATCGGGCGTGCTCAGGGTAGTATGGCCGTAAGCCACAAGGAGGCTGGCAAAAAGCCTCTTTATGGCTGATGATCAGCAGTTGCACAGGATAAAAGCAGGGAAAGCCATGAAAAAGCTTACAGCACCTGGTATTCCCAGGCGGTCTCCCATCCAAGTACTAACCAGGCCCGACCCTGCTTAGCTTCCGAGATCGGACGAGATCGGGCGTGCTCAGGGTAGTATGGCCGTAAGCCACAAGGAGGCTGGCAAAAAGCCTCTTTATGGCTGATGATCAGCAGTTGCACAGGATAAAAGCAGGGAAAGCCATGAAAAAGCTTACAGCACCTGGTATTCCCAGGCGGTCTCCCATCCAAGTACTAACCAGGCCCGACCCTGCTTAGCTTCCGAGATCGGACGAGATCGGGCGTGCTCAGGGTAGTATGGCCGTAAGCCACAAGGAGGCTGGCAAAAAGCCTCTTTATGGCTGATGATCAGCAGTTGCACAGGATAAAAGCAGGGAAAGCCATGAAAAAGCTTACAGCACCTGGTATTCCCAGGCGGTCTCCCATCCAAGTACTAACCAGGCCCGACCCTGCTTAGCTTCCGAGATCGGACGAGATCGGGCGTGCTCAGGGTAGTATGGCCGTAAGCAGAAAAGAGGATGACAAAAAGCCTCTTTATGGCTGATGATCAGCAGTTGCACAGGATAAAAGCAGGGAAAGCCATGAAAAAGCTTACAGCACCTGGTATTCCCAGGCGGTCTCCATCCAAGTACTAACCAGGCCCGACCCTGCTTAGCTTCCGAGATCGGACGAGATCGGGCGTGCTCAGGGTAGTATGGCCGTAAGCCACAAGGAGGCTGGCAAAAAGCCTCTTTATGGCTGATGATCAGCAGTTGCACAGGATAAAAGCAGGGAAAGCCATGAAAAAGCTTACAGCACCTGGTATTCCCAGGCGGTCTCCCATCCAAGTACTAACCAGGCCCGACCCTGCTTAGCTTCCGAGATCGGACGAGATCGGGCGTGCTCAGGGTAGTATGGCCGTAAGCTGAAAAGAGGTTGTCAAAAAGCCTCTTTATGGCTGATGATCAGCAGTTGCACAGGATAAAAGCAGGGAAAGCCATGAAAAAGCTTACAGCACCTGGTATTCCCAGGCGGTCTCCCATCCAAGTACTAACCAGGCCCGACCCTGCTTAGCTTCCGAGATCGGACGAGATCGGGCGTGCTCAGGGTAGTATGGCCGTAAGCCACAAGGAGGCTGGCAAAAAAGCCTCTTTATGGCTGATGATCAGCAGTTGCACAGGATAAAAGCAGGGAAAGCCATGAAAAAGCTTACAGCACCTGGTATTCCCAGGCGGTCTCCCATCCAAGTACTAACCAGGCCCGACCCTGCTTAGCTTCCGAGATCGGACGAGATCGGGCGTGCTCAGGGTAGTATGGCCGTAAGCCACAAGGAGGCTGGCAAAAAGCCTCTTTATGGCTGATGATCAGCAGTTGCACAGGATAAAAGCAGGGAAAGCCATGAAAAAGCTTACAGCACCTGGTATTCCCAGGCGGTCTCCCATCCAAGTACTAACCAGGCCCGACCCTGCTTAGCTTCCGAGATCGGACGAGATCGGGCGTGCTCAGGGTAGTATGGCCGTAAGCCACAAGGAGGCTGGCAAAAAGCCTCTTTATGGCTGATGATCAGCAGTTGCACAGGATAAAAGCAGGGAAAGCCATGAAAAAGCTTACAGCACCTGGTATTCCCAGGCGGTCTCCATCCAAGTACTAACCAGGCCCGACCCTGCTTAGCTTCCGAGATCGGACGAGATCGGGCGTGCTCAGGGTAGTATGGCCGTAAGCCACAAGGAGGCTGGCAAAAAGCCTCTTTATGGCTGATGATCAGCAGTTGCACAGGATAAAAGCAGGGAAAGCCATGAAAAAGCTTACAGCACCTGGTATTCCCAGGCGGTCTCCCATCCAAGTACTAACCAGGCCCGACCCTGCTTAGCTTCCGAGATCGGACGAGATCGGGCGTGCTCAGGGTAGTATGGCCGTAAGCCACAAGGAGGCTGGCAAAAAGCCTCTTTATGGCTGATGATCAGCAGTTGCACAGGATAAAAGCAGGGAAAGCCATGAAAAAGCTTACAGCACCTGGTATTCCCAGGCGGTCTCCCATCCAAGTACTAACCAGGCCCGACCCTGCTTAGCTTCCGAGATCGGACGAGATCGGGCGTGCTCAGGGTAGTATGGCCGTAAGCCACAAGGAGGCTGGCAAAAAGCCTCTTTATGGCTGATGATCAGCAGTTGCACAGGATAAAAGCAGGGAAAGCCATGAAAAAGCTTACAGCACCTGGTATTCCCAGGCGGTCTCCCATCCAAGTACTAACCAGGCCCGACCCTGCTTAGCTTCCGAGATCGGACGAGATCGGGCGTGCTCAGGGTAGTATGGCCGTAAGCCACAAGGAGGCTGGCAAAAAGCCTCTTTATGGCTGATGATCAGCAGTTGCACAGGATAAAAGCAGGGAAAGCCATGAAAAAGCTTACAGCACCTGGTATTCCCAGGCGGTCTCCCATCCAAGTACTAACCAGGCCCGACCCTGCTTAGCTTCCGAGATCGGACGAGATCGGGCGTGCTCAGGGTAGTATGGCCGTAAGCCACAAGGAGGCTGGCAAAAAGCCTCTTTATGGCTGATGATCAGCAGTTGCACAGGATAAAAGCAGGGAAAGCCATGAAAAAGCTTACAGCACCTGGTATTCCCAGGCGGTCTCCCATCCAAGTACTAACCAGGCCCGACCCTGCTTAGCTTCCGAGATCGGACGAGATCGGGCGTGCTCAGGGTAGTATGGCCGTAAGCTGAAAAGAGGCTGGCAAAAAGCCTCTTTATGGCTGATGATCAGCAGTTGCACAGGATAAAAGCAGGGAAAGCCATGAAAAAGCTTACAGCACCTGGTATTCCCAGGCGGTCTCCCATCCAAGTACTAACCAGGCCCGACCCTGCTTAGCTTCCGAGATCGGACGAGATCGGGCGTGCTCAGGGTAGTATGGCCGTAAGCTGAAAAGAGGCTGGCAAAAAGCCTCTTTATGGCTGATGATCAGCAGTTGCACAGGATAAAAGCAGGGAAAGCCATGAAAAAGCTTACAGCACCTGGTATTCCCAGGCGGTCTCCCATCCAAGTACTAACCAGGCCCGACCCTGCTTAGCTTCCGAGATCGGACGAGATCGGGCGTGCTCAGGGTAGTATGGCCGTAAGCCACAAGGAGGCTGGCAAAAAGCCTCTTTATGGCTGATGATCAGCAGTTGCACAGGATAAAAGCAGGGAAAGCCATGAAAAAGCTTACAGCACCTGGTATTCCCAGGCGGTCTCCCATCCAAGTACTAACCAGGCCCGACCCTGCTTAGCTTCCGAGATCGGACGAGATCGGGCGTGCTCAGGGTAGTATGGCCGTAAGCCACAAGGAGGCTGGCAAAAAGCCTCTTTATGGCTGATGATCAGCAGTTGCACAGGATAAAAGCAGGGAAAGCCATGAAAAAGCTTACAGCACCTGGTATTCCCAGGCGGTCTCCCATCCAAGTACTAACCAGGCCCGACCCTGCTTAGCTTCCGAGATCGGACGAGATCGGGCGTGCTCAGGGTAGTATGGCCGTAAGCTGAGAAGGAGGCTGGCAAAAAGCCTCTTTATGGCTGATGATCAGCAGTTGCACAGGATAAAAGCAGGGAAAGCCATGAAAAAGCTTACAGCACCTGGTATTCCCAGGCGGTCTCCCATCCAAGTACTAACCAGGCCCGACCCTGCTTAGCTTCCGAGATCGGACGAGATCGGGCGTGCTCAGGGTAGTATGGCCGTAAGCCACAAGGAGGCTGGCAAAAAGCCTCTTTATGGCTGATGATCAGCAGTTGCACAGGATAAAAGCAGGGAAAGCCATGAAAAAGCTTACAGCACCTGGTATTCCCAGGCGGTCTCCCATCCAAGTACTAACCAGGCCCGACCCTGCTTAGCTTCCGAGATCGGACGAGATCGGGCGTGCTCAGGGTAGTATGGCCGTAAGCCGAAAAGAGGTTGACAAAAAGCCTCTTTATGGCTGATGATCAGCAGTTGCACAGGATAAAAGCAGGGAAAGCCATGAAAAAGCTTACAGCACCTGGTATTCCCAGGCGGTCTCCCATCCAAGTACTAACCAGGCCCGACCCTGCTTAGCTTCCGAGATCGGACGAGATCGGGCGTGCTCAGGGTAGTATGGCCGTAAGCCACAAGGAGGCTGGCAAAAAGCCTCTTTATTGCTGATGATCAGCAGTTGCACAGGATAAAAGCAGGGAAAGCCATGAAAAAGCTTACAGCACCTGGTATTCCCAGGCGGTCTCCCATCCAAGTACTAACCAGGCCCGACCCTGCTTAGCTTCCGAGATCGGACGAGATCGGGCGTGCTCAGGGTAGTATGGCCGTAAGCCACAAGGAGGCTGGCAAAAAGCCTCTTTATGGCTGATGATCAGCAGTTGCACAGGATAAAAGCAGGGAAAGCCATGAAAAAGCTTACAGCACCTGGTATTCCCAGGCGGTCTCCCATCCAAGTACTAACCAGGCCCGACCCTGCTTAGCTTCCGAGATCGGACGAGATCGGGCGTGCTCAGGGTAGTATGGCCGTAAGCCACAAGGAGGCTGGCAAAAAGCCTCTTTATGGCTGATGATCAGCAGTTGCACAGGATAAAAGCAGGGAAAGCCATGAAAAAGCTTACAGCACCTGGTATTCCCAGGCGGTCTCCCATCCAAGTACTAACCAGGCCCGACCCTGCTTAGCTTCCGAGATCGGACGAGATCGGGCGTGCTCAGGGTAGTATGGCCGTAAGCCACAAGGAGGCTGGCAAAAAGCCTCTTTATGGCTGATGATCAGCAGTTGCACAGGATAAAAGCAGGGAAAGCCATGAAAAAGCTTACAGCACCTGGTATTCCCAGGCGGTCTCCCATCCAAGTACTAACCAGGCCCGACCCTGCTTAGCTTCCGAGATCGGACGAGATCGGGCGTGCTCAGGGTAGTATGGCCGTAAGCCACAAGGAGGCTGGCAAAAAGCCTCTTTATGGCTGATGATCAGCAGTTGCACAGGATAAAAGCAGGGAAAGCCATGAAAAAGCTTACAGCACCTGGTATTCCCAGGCGGTCTCCCATCCAAGTACTAACCAGGCCCGACCCTGCTTAGCTTCCGAGATCGGACGAGATCGGGCGTGCTCAGGGTAGTATGGCCGTAAGCCACAAGGAGGCTGGCAAAAAGCCTCTTTATGGCTGATGATCAGCAGTTGCACAGGATAAAAGCAGGGAAAGCCATGAAAAAGCTTACAGCACCTGGTATTCCCAGGCGGTCTCCCATCCAAGTACTAACCAGGCCCGACCCTGCTTAGCTTCCGAGATCGGACGAGATCGGGCGTGCTCAGGGTAGTATGGCCGTAAGCCACAAGGAGGCTGGCAAAAAGCCTCTTTATGGCTGATGATCAGCAGTTGCACAGGATAAAAGCAGGGAAAGCCATGAAAAAGCTTACAGCACCTGGTATTCCCAGGCGGTCTCCCATCCAAGTACTAACCAGGCCCGACCCTGCTTAGCTTCCGAGATCGGACGAGATCGGGCGTGCTCAGGGTAGTATGGCCGTAAGCTGAAAAGGAGGCTGGCAAAAAGCCTCTTTGGCTGATGATCAGATCAGTTGTTGCAGGATAAAAGCAGGGAAAGCCATGAAAAAGCTTACAGCACCTGGTATTCCCAGGCGGTCTCCCATCCAAGTACTAACCAGGCCCGACCCTGCTTAGCTTCCGAGATCGGACGAGATCGGGCGTGCTGGCCTCCAAGGACGAGATCTAACCAGGCCGTAAGCCCAAGCTTCTTTAGGCTTGATCAGCAGTTGCACAGATCGGAAAGCCATGAGATCGGGTACTAACCAGGCCCAGGGTTCCGAGATCGGACGAGATCGGGCGTGCTCAGGCCGTAAGCCACAAGGAGGCTGGCAAAAAGCCTCTTTATGGCTGATGATCAGCAGTTGCACAGGATAAAAGCAGGGAAAGCCATGAAAAAGCTTACAGCACCTGGTATTCCCAGGCGGTCTCCCATCCAAGTACTAACCAGGCCCGACCCTGCTTAGCTTCCGAGATCGGACGAGATCGGGCGTGCTCAGGGTAGTATGGCCGTAAGCCACAAGGAGGCTGGCAAAAAGCCTCTTTATGGCTGATGATCAGCAGTTGCACAGGATAAAAGCAGGGAAAGCCATGAAAAAGCTTACAGCACCTGGTATTCCCAGGCGGTCTCCCATCCAAGTACTAACCCCGACCCTGCTTAGCTTCCGAGATCGGACGAGATCGGGCGTGCTCAGGGTAGTATGGGCGTAAGGCACAAGGAGGCTGGCAAAAAGCCTCTTTATGGCTGATGATCAGCAGTTGCACAGGATAAAAGCAGGAAAGCCATGAAAAAGCTTACAAACCTCTTTATGGCTGATGATCAGCAGTTGCACAGGATAAAAGCAGGGAAAGCCATGAAAAAGCTTACAGCACCTGGTATTCCCAGGCGGTCTCCCATCCAAGTACTAACCAGGCCCGACCCTGCTTAGCTTCCGAGATCGGACGAGATCGGGCGTGCTCAGGGTAGTAGTATGGCCGTAAGCCACAAAAAGGCTGGCAAAAAGCCTCTTTATGGCTGATGATCAGCAGTTGCACAGGATAAAAGCAGGGAAAGCCATGAAAAAGCTTACAGCACCTGGTATTCCCAGGCGGTCTCCCATCCAAGTACTAACCAGGCCCGACCCTGCTTAGCTTCCGAGATCGGACGAGATCGGGCGTGCTCAGGGTAGTGGGCCGTAAGCCAAAGGAGGCTGGCAAAAAGCCTCTTTATGGCTGATGATCAGCAGTTGCACAGGATAAAAGCAGGGAAAGCCATGAAAAAGCTTACAGCACCTGGTATTCCCAGGCGGTCTCCCATCCAAGTACTAACCAGGCCCGACCCTGCTTAGCTTCCGAGGACGATCGGACGAGATCGGGCGTGCTCAGGGTAGTATGGCCTGACAAGGAGGCTGGCAAAAAGCCTCTTTATGGCTGATGATCAGCAGTTGGCAGGGAAAGCCGAAAAAGCTTACCACCTGGTATTCCCAGGCGGTCTCCCATCCATGCTTAGCTTCCGAGATCGGACGAGATCGGGCGTGCTCAGGGTAGTATGGCCGTAAGCCAAAGGAGGCTGGCAAAAAGCCTCTTTATGGCTGATGATCAGCAGTTGCACAGGATAAAAGCAGGGAAAGCCATGAAAAAGCTTACAGCACCTGGTATTCCCAGGCGGTCTCCCATCCAAGTACTAACCAGGCCCGACCCTGCTTAGCTTCCGAGATCGGACGAGATCGGGCGTGCTCAGGGTAGTATGGCCGTAAGCCACAAAGAGGGTATTCCCAGGCAAAAAGCCTCTTTATGGCTGATGATCAGCAGTTGCACAGGATAAAAGCAGGGAAAGCCATGAAAAAGCTTACAGCACCTGGTATTCCCAGGCGGTCTCCCATCCAAGTACTAACCAGGCCCGACCCTGCTTAGCTTCCGAGATCGGACGAGATCGGGCGTGCTCAGGGTAGTATGGCCGTAAGCCACAAGGAGGCTGGCAAAAAGCCTCTTTATGGCTGATGATCAGCAGTTGCACAGGATAAAAGCAGGGAAAGCCATGAAAAAGCTTACAGCACCTGGTATTCCCAGGCGGTCTCCCATCCAAGTACTAACCAGGCCCGACCCTGCTTAAAAGCTTCCGATGGACTCGTTCAGGGTAGTATGGCCGTAAGCCACAAGGAGGCTGGCAAAAAGCCTCTTTATGGCTGATGATCATCAGTTGCACAGGATAAAAGCAGGGAAAGCCATGAAAAAGCTTACAGCACCTGGTATTCCCAGGCGGTCTCCCATCCAAGTACTAACCAGGCCCGACCCTGCTTAGCTTCCGAGATCGGACGAGATCGGGCGTGCTCAGGGTAGTATGGCCGTAAGCCACAAGGAGGCTGGCAAAAAGCCTCTTTATGGCTGATGATCAGCAGTTGCACAGGATAAAAGCAGGGAAAGCCATGAAAAAGCTTACAGCACCTGGTATTCCCAGGCGGTCTCCCATCCAAGTACTAACCAGGCCCGACCCTGCTTAGCTTCCGAGATCGGACGAGATCGGGCGTGCTCAGGGTAGTATGGCCGTAAGCCACAAGGAGGCTGGCAAAAAGCCTCTTTATGGCTGATGATCAGCAGTTGCACAGGATAAAAGCAGGGAAAGCCATGAAAAAGCTTACAGCACCTGGTATTCCCAGGCGGTCTCCCATCCAAGTACTAACCAGGCCCGACCCTGCTTAGCTTCCGAGATCGGACGAGATCGGGCGTGCTCATACAGCCCAGGCGGTCTCCCATCCAAGTACTAACCAGGCCCGACCCTGCTTAGCTTCCGAGATCGGACGAGATCGGGCGTGCTCAGGGTAGTATGGCCGTAAGCCAAAAGGAGGCTGGCAAAAAGCCTCTTTATGGCTGATGATCAGCAGTTGCACAGGATAAAAGCAGGGAAAGCCATGAAAAAGCTTACAGCACCTGGTATTCCCAGGCGGTCTCCCATCCAAGTACTAACCAGGCCCGACCCTGCTTAGCTTCCGAGATCGGACGAGATCGGGCGTGCTCAGGGTAGTATGGCCGTAAGCCACAAGAGGCTGGCAAAAAGCCTCTTTATGGCTGATGATCAGCAGTTGCACAGGATAAAAGCAGGGAAAGCCATGAAAAAGCTTACAGCACCTGGTATTCCCAGGCGGTCTCCCATCCAAGTACTAACCAGGCCCGACCCTGCTTAGCTTCCGAGATCGGACGAGATCGGGCGTGCTCAGGGTAGTATGGCCGTAAGCCACAAGGAGGCTGGCAAAAAGCCTCTTTATGGCTGATGATCAGCAGTTGCACAGGATAAAAGCAGGGAAAGCCATGAAAAAGCTTACAGCACCTGGTATTCCCAGGCGGTCTCCCATCCAAGTACTAAGGCCCGACCCTGGCTTCCGACCTGCTTAGCTTCCGAGATCGGACGATGCTCAGGGTAGTATGGCCGTAAGCCACAAAAGGAGGCTGGCAAAAAGCCTCTTTATGGCTGATGATCAGCAGTTGCACAGGATAAAAGCAGGGAAAGCCATGAAAAAGCTTACAGCACCTGGTATTCCCAGGCGGTCTCCCATCCAAGTACTAACCCGGCCCGACCCTGCTTAGCTTCCGAGATCGGACGAGATCGGGCGTGCTCAGGGTAGTATGGCCGTAAGCCACAAGGAGGCTGGCAAAAAGCCTCTTTATGGCTGATGATCAGCAGTTGCACAGGATAAAAGCAGGGAAAGCCATGAAAAAGCTTACAGCACCTGGTATTCCCAGGCGGTCTCCCATCCAAGTACTAACCAGGCCCGACCCTGCTTAGCTTCCGAGATCGGACGAGATCGGGCGTGCTCAGGGTAGTATGGCCGTAAGCTGAAAAGGAGGCTGGCAAAAAGCCTCTTTATGGCTGATGATCAGCAGTTGCACAGGATAAAAGCAGGGAAAGCCATGAAAAAGCTTACAGCACCTGGTATTCCCAGGCGGTCTCCCATCCAAGTACTAACCAGGCCCGACCCTGCTTAGCTTCCGAGATCGGACGAGATCGGGCGTGCTCAGGGTAGTATGGCCGTAAGCTGGAAAGGAGGCTGGCAAAAAGCCTCTTTATGGCTGATGATCAGCAGTTGCACAGGATAAAAGCAGGGAAAGCCATGAAAAAGCTTACAGCACCTGGTATTCCCAGGCGGTCTCCCATCCAAGTACTAACCAGGCCCGACCCTGCTTAGCTTCCGAGATCGGACGAGATCGGGCGTGCTCAGGGTAGTATGGCCGTAAGCCACAAGGAGGCTGGCAAAAAGCCTCTTTATGGCTGATGATCAGCAGTTGCACAGGATAAAAGCAGGGAAAGCCATGAAAAAGCTTACAGCACCTGGTATTCCCAGGCGGTCTCCCATCCAAGTACTAACCAGGCCCGACCCTGCTTAGCTTCCGAGATCGGACGAGATCGGGCGTGCTCAGGGTAGTATGGCCGTAAGCCACAAGGAGGCTGGCAAAAAGCCTCTTTATGGCTGATGATCAGCAGTTGCACAGGATAAAAGCAGGGAAAGCCATGAAAAAGCTTACAGCACCTGGTATTCCCAGGCGGTCTCCCATCCAAGTACTAACCAGGCCCGACCCTGCTTAGCTTCCGAGATCGGACGAGATCGGGCGTGCTCAGGGTAGTATGGCCGTAAGCTGAAAAGGAGGCTGGCAAAAAGCCTCTTTATGGCTGATGATCAGCAGTTGCACAGGATAAAAGCAGGGAAAGCCATGAAAAAGCTTACAGCACCTGGTATTCCCAGGCGGTCTCCCATCCAAGTACTAACCAGGCCCGACCCTGCTTAGCTTCCGAGATCGGACGAGATCGGGCGTGCTCAGGGTAGTATGGCCGTAAGCCACAAGGAGGCTGGCAAAAAGCCTCTTTATGGCTGATGATCAGCAGTTGCACAGGATAAAAGCAGGGAAAGCCATGAAAAGCTTACAGCACCTGGTATTCCCAGGCGGTCTCCCATCCAAGTACTAACCAGGCCCGACCCTGCTTAGCTTCCGAGATCGGACGAGATCGGGCGTGCTCAGGGTAGTATGGCCGTAAGCCACAAGGAGGCTGGCAAAAAGCCTCTTTATGGCTGATGATCAGCAGTTGCACAGGATAAAAGCAGGGAAAGCCATGAAAAAGCTTACAGCACCTGGTATTCCCAGGCGGTCTCCCATCCAAGTACTAACCAGGCCCGACCCTGCTTAGCTTCCGAGATCGGACGAGATCGGGCGTGCTCAGGGTAGTATGGCCGTAAGCCACAAGGAGGCTGGCAAAAAGCCTCTTTATGGCTGATGATCAGCAGTTGCACAGGATAAAAGCAGGGAAAGCCATGAAAAAGCTTACAGCACCTGGTATTCCCAGGCGGTCTCCCATCCAAGTACTAACCAGGCCCGACCCTGCTTAGCTTCCGAGATCGGACGAGATCGGGCGTGCTCAGGGTAGTATGGCCGTAAGCCACAAGGAGGCTGGCAAAAAGCCTCTTTATGGCTGATGATCAGCAGTTGCACAGGATAAAAGCAGGGAAAGCCATGAAAAAGCTTACAGCACCTGGTATTCCCAGGCGGTCTCCCATCCAAGTACTAACCAGGCCCGACCCTGCTTAGCTTCCGAGATCGGACGAGATCGGGCGTGCTCAGGGTAGTATGGCCGTAAGCCACAAGGAGGCTGGCAAAAAGCCTCTTTATGGCTGATGATCAGCAGTTGCACAGGATAAAAGCAGGGAAAGCCATGAAAAAGCTTACAGCACCTGGTATTCCCAGGCGGTCTCCCATCCAAGTACTAACCAGGCCCGACCCTGCTTAGCTTCCGAGATCGGACGAGATCGGGCGTGCTCAGGGTAGTATGGCCGTAAGCCACAAGGAGGCTGGCAAAAAGCCTCTTTATGGCTGATGATCAGCAGTTGCACAGGATAAAAGCAGGGAAAGCCATGAAAAGCTTACAGCACCTGGTATTCCCAGGCGGTCTCCCATCCAAGTACTAACCAGGCCCGACCCTGCTTAGCTTCCGAGATCGGACGAGATCGGGCGTGCTCAGGGTAGTATGGCCGTAAGCCACAAGGAGGCTGGCAAAAAGCCTCTTTATGGCTGATGATCAGCAGTTGCACAGGATAAAAGCAGGGAAAGCCATGAAAAAGCTTACAGCACCTGGTATTCCCAGGCGGTCTCCCATCCAAGTACTAACCAGGCCCGACCCTGCTTAGCTTCCGAGATCGGACGAGATCGGGCGTGCTCAGGGTAGTATGGCCGTAAGCTGAAAAGGAGGCTGGCAAAAAGCCTCTTTATGGCTGATGATCAGCAGTTGCACAGGATAAAAGCAGGGAAAGCCATGAAAAAGCTTACAGCACCTGGTATTCCCAGGCGGTCTCCCATCCAAGTACTAACCAGGCCCGACCCTGCTTAGCTTCCGAGATCGGACGAGATCGGGCGTGCTCAGGTTAGTATGGCCGTAAGCCACAAGGAGGCTGGCAAAAAGCCTCTTTATGGCTGATGATCAGCAGTTGCACAGGATAAAAGCAGGGAAAGCCATGAAAAAGCTTACAGCACCTGGTATTCCCAGGCGGTCTCCCATCCAAGTACTAACCAGGCCCGACCCTGCTTAGCTTCCGAGATCGGACGAGATCGGGCGTGCTCAGGGTAGTATGGCCGTAAGCTGAAAAGAGGCTGGCAAAAAGCCTCTTTATGGCTGATGATCAGCAGTTGCACAGGATAAAAGCAGGGAAAGCCATGAAAAAGCTTACAGCACCTGGTATTCCCAGGCGGTCTCCCATCCAAGTACTAACCAGGCCCGACCCTGCTTAGCTTCCGAGATCGGACGAGATCGGGCGTGCTCAGGGTAGTATGGCCGTAAGCAAAAAGGAGGCTGGCAAAAAGCCTCTTTATGGCTGATGATCAGCAGTTGCACAGGATAAAAGCAGGGAAAGCCATGAAAAAGTTAACAGCACCTGGTATTCCCAGGCGGTCTCCCATCCAAGTACTAACCAGGCCCGACCCTGCTTAGCTTCCGAGATCGGACGAGATCGGGCGTGCTCAGGGTAGTATGGCCGTAAGCCACAAGGAGGCTGGCAAAAAGCCTCTTTATGGCTGATGATCAGCAGTTGCACAGGATAAAAGCAGGGAAAGCCATGAAAAAGCTTACAGCACCTGGTATTCCCAGGCGGTCTCCCATCCAAGTACTAACCAGGCCCGACCCTGCTTAGCTTCCGAGATCGGACGAGATCGGGCGTGCTCAGGGTAGTATGGCCGTAAGCCACAAGGAGGCTGGCAAAAAGCCTCTTTATGGCTGATGATCAGCAGTTGCACAGGATAAAAGCAGGGAAAGCCATGAAAAAGCTTACAGCACCTGGTATTCCCAGGCGGTCTCCCATCCAAGTACTAACCAGGCCCGACCCTGCTTAGCTTCCGAGATCGGACGAGATCGGGCGTGCTCAGGGTAGTATGGCCGTAAGCCACAAGGAGGCTGGCAAAAAGCCTCTTTATGGCTGATGATCAGCAGTTGCACAGGATAAAAGCAGGGAAAGCCATGAAAAAGCTTACAGCACCTGGTATTCCCAGGCGGTCTCCCATCCAAGTACTAACCAGGCCCGACCCTGCTTAGCTTCCGAGATCGGACGAGATCGGGCGTGCTCAGGGTAGTATGGCCGTAAGCCACAAGGAGGCTGGCAAAAAGCCTCTTTATGGCTGATGATCAGCAGTTGCACAGGATAAAAGCAGGGAAAGCCATGAAAAAGCTTACAGCACCTGGTATTCCCAGGCGGTCTCCCATCCAAGTACTAACCAGGCCCGACCCTGCTTAGCTTCCGAGATCGGACGAGATCGGACGAGATCGGGCGTGCTCAGGGTAGTATGGCCGTAAGCCACAAGGAGGCTGGCAAAAAGCCTCTTTATGGCTGATGATCAGCAGTTGCACAGGATAAAAGCAGGGAAAGCCATGAAAAAGCTTACAGCACCTGGTATTCCCAGGCGGTCTCCCATCCAAGTACTAACCAGGCCCGACCCTGCTTAGCTTCCGAGATCGGACGAGATCGGGCGTGCTCAGGGTAGTATGGCCGTAAGCCACAAGGAGGCTGGCAAAAAGCCTCTTTATGGCTGATGATCAGCAGTTGCACAGGATAAAAGCAGGGAAAGCCATGAAAAAGCTTACAGCACCTGGTATTCCCAGGCGGTCTCCCATCCAAGTACTAACCAGGCCCGACCCTGCTTAGCTTCCGAGATCGGACGAGATCGGGCGTGCTCAGGGTAGTATGGCCGTAAGCCACAAGGAGGCTGGCAAAAAGCCTCTTTATGGCTGATGATCAGCAGTTGCACAGGATAAAAGCAGGGAAAGCCATGAAAAAGCTTACAGCACCTGGTATTCCCAGGCGGTCTCCCATCCAAGTACTAACCAGGCCCGACCCTGCTTAGCTTCCGAGATCGGACGAGATCGGGCGTGCTCAGGGTAGTATGGCCGTAAGCTGAAAAGAGGATGTCAAAAAGCCTCTTTATGGCTGATGATCAGCAGTTGCACAGGATAAAAGCAGGGAAAGCCATGAAAAAGCTTACAGCACCTGGTATTCCCAGGCGGTCTCCCATCCAAGTACTAACCAGGCCCGACCCTGCTTAGCTTCCGAGATCGGACGAGATCGGGCGTGCTCAGGGTAGTATGGCCGTAAGCCACAAGGAGGCTGGCAAAAAGCCTCTTTATGGCTGATGATCAGCAGTTGCACAGGATAAAAGCAGGGAAAGCCATGAAAAAGCTTACAGCACCTGGTATTCCCAGGCGGTCTCCCATCCAAGTACTAACCAGGCCCGACCCTGCTTAGCTTCCGAGATCGGACGAGATCGGGCGTGCTCAGGGTAGTATGGCCGTAAGCCACAAGGAGGCTGGCAAAAAGCCTCTTTATGGCTGATGATCAGCAGTTGCACAGGATAAAAGCAGGGAAAGCCATGAAAAAGCTTACAGCACCTGGTATTCCCAGGCGGTCTCCCATCCAAGTACTAACCAGGCCCGACCCTGCTTAGCTTCCGAGATCGGACGAGATCGGGCGTGCTCAGGGTAGTATGGCCGTAAGCTGAAAAGAGGTTGGCAAAAAGCCTCTTTATGGCTGATGATCAGCAGTTGCACAGGATAAAAGCAGGGAAAGCCATGAAAAAGCTTACAGCACCTGGTATTCCCAGGCGGTCTCCCATCCAAGTACTAACCAGGCCCGACCCTGCTTAGCTTCCGAGATCGGACGAGATCGGGCGTGCTCAGGGTAGTATGGCCGTAAGCCACAAGGAGGCTGGCAAAAAGCCTCTTTATGGCTGATGATCAGCAGTTGCACAGGATAAAAGCAGGGAAAGCCATGAAAAAGCTTACAGCACCTGGTATTCCCAGGCGGTCTCCCATCCAAGTACTAACCAGGCCCGACCCTGCTTAGCTTCCGAGATCGGACGAGATCGGGCGTGCTCAGGGTAGTATGGCCGTAAGCCACAAGGAGGCTGGCAAAAAGCCTCTTTATGGCTGATGATCAGCAGTTGCACAGGATAAAAGCAGGGAAAGCCATGAAAAAGCTTACAGCACCTGGTATTCCCAGGCGGTCTCCCATCCAAGTACTAACCAGGCCCGACCCTGCTTAGCTTCCGAGATCGGACGAGATCGGGCGTGCTCAGGGTAGTATGGCCGTAAGCCAAAAGGAGGCTGGCAAAAAGCCTCTTTATGGCTGATGATCAGCAGTTGCACAGGATAAAAGCAGGGAAAGCCATGAAAAAGCTTACAGCACCTGGTATTCCCAGGCGGTCTCCCATCCAAGTACTAACCAGGCCCGACCCTGCTTAGCTTCCGAGATCGGACGAGATCGGGCGTGCTCAGGGTAGTATGGCCGTAAGCTGAAAAGAGGCTGGCAAAAAGCCTCTTTATGGCTGATGATCAGCAGTTGCACAGGATAAAAGCAGGGAAAGCCATGAAAAAGCTTACAGCACCTGGTATTCCCAGGCGGTCTCCCATCCAAGTACTAACCAGGCCCGACCCTGCTTAGCTTCCGAGATCGGACGAGATCGGGCGTGCTCAGGGTAGTATGGCCGTAAGCCACAAGGAGGCTGGCAAAAAGCCTCTTTATGGCTGATGATCAGCAGTTGCACAGGATAAAAGCAGGGAAAGCCATGAAAAAGCTTACAGCACCTGGTATTCCCAGGCGGTCTCCCATCCAAGTACTAACCAGGCCCGACCCTGCTTAGCTTCCGAGATCGGACGAGATCGGGCGTGCTCAGGGTAGTATGGCCGTAAGCCACAAGGAGGCTGGCAAAAAGCCTCTTTATGGCTGATGATCAGCAGTTGCACAGGATAAAAGCAGGGAAAGCCATGAAAAAGCTTACAGCACCTGGTATTCCCAGGCGGTCTCCCATCCAAGTACTAACCAGGCCCGACCCTGCTTAGCTTCCGAGATCGGACGAGATCGGGCGTGCTCAGGGTAGTATGTATGCCGTAAGCTGAAAAGAGGCTGGCAAAAAGCCTCTTTATGGCTGATGATCAGCAGTTGCACAGGATAAAAGCAGGGAAAGCCATGAAAAAGCTTACAGCACCTGGTATTCCCAGGCGGTCTCCCATCCAAGTACTAACCAGGCCCGACCCTGCTTAGCTTCCGAGATCGGACGAGATCGGGCGTGCTCAGGGTAGTATGGCCGTAAGCCACAAGGAGGCTGGCAAAAAGCCTCTTTATGGCTGATGATCAGCAGTTGCACAGGATAAAAGCAGGGAAAGCCATGAAAAAGCTTACAGCACCTGGTATTCCCAGGCGGTCTCCCATCCAAGTACTAACCAGGCCCGACCCTGCTTAGCTTCCGAGATCGGACGAGATCGGGCGTGCTCAGGGTAGTATGGCCGTAAGCCACAAGGAGGCTGGCAAAAAGCCTCTTTATGGCTGATGATCAGCAGTTGCACAGGATAAAAGCAGGGAAAGCCATGAAAAAGCTTACAGCACCTGGTATTCCCAGGCGGTCTCCCATCCAAGTACTAACCAGGCCCGACCCTGCTTAGCTTCCGAGATCGGACGAGATCGGGCGTGCTCAGGGTAGTATGGCCGTAAGCCACAAGGAGGCTGGCAAAAAGCCTCTTTATGGCTGATGATCAGCAGTTGCACAGGATAAAAGCAGGGAAAGCCATGAAAAAGCTTACAGCACCTGGTATTCCCAGGCGGTCTCCCATCCAAGTACTAACCAGGCCCGACCCTGCTTAGCTTCCGAGATCGGACGAGATCGGGCGTGCTCAGGGTAGTATGGCCGTAAGCCACAAGGAGGCTGGCAAAAAGCCTCTTTATGGCTGATGATCAGCAGTTGCACAGGATAAAAGCAGGGAAAGCCATGAAAAAGCTTACAGCACCTGGTATTCCCAGGCGGTCTCCCATCCAAGTACTAACCAGGCCCGACCCTGCTTAGCTTCCGAGATCGGACGAGATCGGGCGTGCTCAGGGTATAATGGCCGTAGCTGAAAAGAGGCTGGCAAAAAGCCTCTTTATGGCTGATGATCAGCAGTTGCACAGGATAAAAGCAGGGAAAGCCATGAAAAAGCTTACAGCACCTGGTATTCCCAGGCGGTCTCCCATCCAAGTACTAACCAGGCCCGACCCTGCTTAGCTTCCGAGATCGGACGAGATCGGGCGTGCTCAGGGTAGTATGGCCGTAAGCCACAAGGAGGCTGGCAAAAAGCCTCTTTATGGCTGATGATCAGCAGTTGCACAGGATAAAAGCAGGGAAAGCCATGAAAAAGCTTACAGCACCTGGTATTCCCAGGCGGTCTCCCATCCAAGTACTAACCAGGCCCGACCCTGCTTAGCTTCCGAGATCGGACGAGATCGGGCGTGCTCAGGGTAGTATGGCCGTAAGCCACAAGGAGGCTGGCAAAAAGCCTCTTTATGGCTGATGATCAGCAGTTGCACAGGATAAAAGCAGGGAAAGCCATGAAAAAGCTTACAGCACCTGGTATTCCCAGGCGGTCTCCCATCCAAGTACTAACCAGGCCCGACCCTGCTTAGCTTCCGAGATCGGACGAGATCGGGCGTGCTCAGGGTAGTATGGCCGTAAGCCACAAGGAGGCTGGCAAAAAGCCTCTTTATGGCTGATGATCAGCAGTTGCACAGGATAAAAGCAGGGAAAGCCATGAAAAAGCTTACAGCACCTGGTATTCCCAGGCGGTCTCCCATCCAAGTACTAACCAGGCCCGACCCTGCTTAGCTTCCGAGATCGGACGAGATCGGGCGTGCTCAGGGTAGTATGGCCGTAAGCCACAAGGAGGCTGGCAAAAAGCCTCTTTATGGCTGATGATCAGCAGTTGCACAGGATAAAAGCAGGGAAAGCCATGAAAAAGCTTACAGCACCTGGTATTCCCAGGCGGTCTCCCATCCAAGTACTAACCAGGCCCGACCCTGCTTAGCTTCCGAGATCGGACGAGATCGGGCGTGCTCAGGGTAGTATGGCCGTAAGCCACAAGGAGGCTGGCAAAAAGCCTCTTTATGGCTGATGATCAGCAGTTGCACAGGATAAAAGCAGGGAAAGCCATGAAAAAGCTTACAGCACCTGGTATTCCCAGGCGGTCTCCCATCCAAGTACTAACCAGGCCCGACCCTGCTTAGCTTCCGAGATCGGACGAGATCGGGCGTGCTCAGGGTAGTATGGCCGTAAGCCACAAGGAGGCTGGCAAAAAGCCTCTTTATGGCTGATGATCAGCAGTTGCACAGGATAAAAGCAGGGAAAGCCATGAAAAAGCTTACAGCACCTGGTATTCCCAGGCGGTCTCCCATCCAAGTACTAACCAGGCCCGACCCTGCTTAGCTTCCGAGATCGGACGAGATCGGGCGTGCTCAGGGTAGTATGGCCGTAAGCCACAAGGAGGCTGGCAAAAAGCCTCTTTATGGCTGATGATCAGCAGTTGCACAGGATAAAAGCAGGGAAAGCCATGAAAAAGCTTACAGCACCTGGTATTCCCAGGCGGTCTCCCATCCAAGTACTAACCAGGCCCGACCCTGCTTAGCTTCCGAGATCGGACGAGATCGGGCGTGCTCAGGGTAGTATGGCCGTAAGCAACAATGAGGCTGGCAAAAAGCCTCTTTATGGCTGATGATCAGCAGTTGCACAGGATAAAAGCAGGGAAAGCCATGAAAAAGCTTACAGCACCTGGTATTCCCAGGCGGTCTCCCATCCAAGTACTAACCAGGCCCGACCCTGCTTAGCTTCCGAGATCGGACGAGATCGGGCGTGCTCAGGGTAGTATGGCCGTAAGCCACAAGGAGGCTGGCAAAAAGCCTCTTTATGGCTGATGATCAGCAGTTGCACAGGATAAAAGCAGGGAAAGCCATGAAAAAGCTTACAGCACCTGGTATTCCCAGGCGGTCTCCCATCCAAGTACTAACCAGGCCCGACCCTGCTTAGCTTCCGAGATCGGACGAGATCGGGCGTGCTCAGGGTAGTATGGCCGTAAGCCACAAGGAGGCTGGCAAAAAGCCTCTTTATGGCTGATGATCAGCAGTTGCACAGGATAAAAGCAGGGAAAGCCATGAAAAAGCTTACAGCACCTGGTATTCCCAGGCGGTCTCCCATCCAAGTACTAACCAGGCCCGACCCTGCTTAGCTTCCGAGATCGGACGAGATCGGGCGTGCTCAGGGTAGTATGGCCGTAAGCAGAAAGGAGGCTGGCAAAAAGCCTCTTTATGGCTGATGATCAGCAGTTGCACAGGATAAAAGCAGGGAAAGCCATGAAAAAGCTTACAGCACCTGGTATTCCCAGGCGGTCTCCCATCCAAGTACTAACCAGGCCCGACCCTGCTTAGCTTCCGAGATCGGACGAGATCGGGCGTGCTCAGGGTAGTATGGCCGTAAGCCACAAGGAGGCTGGCAAAAAGCCTCTTTATGGCTGATGATCAGCAGTTGCACAGGATAAAAGCAGGGAAAGCCATGAAAAAGCTTACAGCACCTGGTATTCCCAGGCGGTCTCCCATCCAAGTACTAACCAGGCCCGACCCTGCTTAGCTTCCGAGATCGGACGAGATCGGGCGTGCTCAGGGTAGTATGGCCGTAAGCCAAAAGGAGGCTGGCAAAAAGCCTCTTTATGGCTGATGATCAGCAGTTGCACAGGATAAAAGCAGGGAAAGCCATGAAAAAGCTTACAGCACCTGGTATTCCCAGGCGGTCTCCCATCCAAGTACTAACCAGGCCCGACCCTGCTTAGCTTCCGAGATCGGACGAGATCGGGCGTGCTCAGGGTAGTATGGCCGTAAGGCCATAGGAGGCTGGCAAAAAGCCTCTTTATGGCTGATGATCAGCAGTTGCACAGGATAAAAGCAGGGAAAGCCATGAAAAAGCTTACAGCACCTGGTATTCCCAGGCGGTCTCCCATCCAAGTACTAACCAGGCCCGACCCTGCTTAGCTTCCGAGATCGGACGAGATCGGGCGTGCTCAGGGTAGTATGGCCGTAAGCCACAAGGAAGCTGGCAAAAAGCCTCTTTATGGCTGATGATCAGCAGTTGCACAGGATAAAAGCAGGGAAAGCCATGAAAAAGCTTACAGCACCTGGTATTCCCAGGCGGTCTCCCATCCAAGTACTAACCAGGCCCGACCCTGCTTAGCTTCCGAGATCGGACGAGATCGGGCGTGCTCAGGGTAGTATGGCCGTAAGCCACAAGGAGGCTGGCAAAAAGCCTCTTTATGGCTGATGATCAGCAGTTGCACAGGATAAAAGCAGGGAAAGCCATGAAAAAGCTTACAGCACCTGGTATTCCCAGGCGGTCTCCCATCCAAGTACTAACCAGGCCCGACCCTGCTTAGCTTCCGAGATCGGACGAGATCGGGCGTGCTCAGGGTAGTATGGCCGTAAGCTGAAAAGGAGGCTGGCAAAAAGCCTCTTTATGGCTGATGATCAGCAGTTGCACAGGATAAAAGCAGGGAAAGCCATGAAAAAGCTTACAGCACCTGGTATTCCCAGGCGGTCTCCCATCCAAGTACTAACCAGGCCCGACCCTGCTTAGCTTCCGAGATCGGACGAGATCGGGCGTGCTCAGGGTAGTATGGCCGTAAGCCACAAGGAGGCTGGCAAAAAGCCTCTTTATGGCTGATGATCAG
The DNA here is from genome assembly GCA_030347415.2 of Decapterus maruadsi. Taxonomy (NCBI): domain Eukaryota; kingdom Metazoa; phylum Chordata; class Actinopteri; order Carangiformes; family Carangidae; genus Decapterus; species Decapterus maruadsi. The sequence goes on along the minus strand of JARUPV020000181.1, from coordinate 8,948 downwards.
CAGTTGCACAGGATAAAAGCAGGGAAAGCCATGAAAAAGCTTACAGCACCTGGTATTCCCAGGCGGTCTCCCATCCAAGTACTAACCAGGCCCGACCCTGCTTAGCTTCCGAGATCGGACGAGATCGGGCGTGCTCAGGGTAGTATGGCCGTAAGGCCATAGGAGGCTGGCAAAAAGCCTCTTTATGGCTGATGATCAGCAGTTGCACAGGATAAAAGCAGGGAAAGCCATGAAAAAGCTTACAGCACCTGGTATTCCCAGGCGGTCTCCCATCCAAGTACTAACCAGGCCCGACCCTGCTTAGCTTCCGAGATCGGACGAGATCGGGCGTGCTCAGGGTAGTATGGCCGTAAGCTGAAAAGGAGGCTGGCAAAAAGCCTCTTTATGGCTGATGATCAGCAGTTGCACAGGATAAAAGCAGGGAAAGCCATGAAAAAGCTTACAGCACCTGGTATTCCCAGGCGGTCTCCCATCCAAGTACTAACCAGGCCCGACCCTGCTTAGCTTCCGAGATCGGACGAGATCGGGCGTGCTCAGGGTAGTATGGCCGTAAGCCACAAGGAGGCTGGCAAAAAGCCTCTTTATGGCTGATGATCAGCAGTTGCACAGGATAAAAGCAGGGAAAGCCATGAAAAAGCTTACAGCACCTGAGCTGAAAAGAGGCTGACAAAAAGCCTCTTTATGGCTGATGATCAGCAGTTGCACAGGATAAAAGCAGGGAAAGCCATGAAAAAGCTTACAGCACCTGGTATTCCCAGGCGGTCTCCCATCCAAGTACTAACCAGGCCCGACCCTGCTTAGCTTCCGAGATCGGACGAGATCGGGCGTGCTCAGGGTAGTATGGCCGTAAGCTACAAGGAGGCTGGCAAAAAGCCTCTTTATGGCTGATGATCAGCAGTTGCACAGGATAAAAGCAGGGAAAGCCATGAAAAAGCTTACAGCACCTGGTATTCCCAGGCGGTCTCCCATCCAAGTACTAACCAGGCCCGACCCTGCTTAGCTTCCGAGATCGGACGAGATCGGGCGTGCTCAGGGTAGTATGGCCGTAAGCTGAAAAGAGGTTGACAAAAAGCCTCTTTATGGCTGATGATCAGCAGTTGCACAGGATAAAAGCAGGGAAAGCCATGAAAAAAGCTTACAGCACCTGGTATTCCCAGGCGGTCTCCCATCCAAGTACTAACCAGGCCCGACCCTGCTTAGCTTCCGAGATCGGACGAGATCGGGCGTGCTCAGGGTAGTATGGCCGTAAGCTGAAAAGAGGGTGACAAAAAGCCTCTTTATGGCTGATGATCAGCAGTTGCACAGGATAAAAGCAGGGAAAGCCATGAAAAAGCTTACAGCACCTGGTATTCCCAGGCGGTCTCCCAACCAAGTACTAATTAGGCCCGACCCTGCTTAGCTTCCGAGATCGGACGAGATCGGGCGTGCTCAGGGTAGTATGGCCGTAA
>JARUPV020000180.1:7500-12839 GCA_030347415.2 Decapterus maruadsi | reverse complement strand
ATATCTCGGCTCCAGGAAGGTCAGGAGATGTTGGGTGTCTACGGATAGGTCTGGTCGAGAGGAATCCATAGATATATCGTTCATTTCCCTAACCTTAACCGTTCGTGAGTTATGGCCAAAAGCGCACTTTGGCGTGTTCTAATTTGAATGCAAATTGCAAAACGTGTGGTCTCAAGTTCATATGTCAGGCTAGGAATGGGTTAGAGACCTGAAACAAAGTTCTACTGAAAGCTGAGAAGCTGAGCTATCCATCCCGAACAGGTTAAGGTTAGTAAAAATGACATGTCCAGGTGTCTATAAGAAGTGTCCCATGTCAGGTCAGGTGAGAAGAGGGGTCCTGGTTCCGGTTAAGTTTAGGCATGAGTCCAGTGTCCAGCATCGGGCAGGGAGTGGTTAAGGTTAGTAAAAATGACATGTCCAGGTGTCTATAAGAAAACTTCCTGGTCAGAAGAGGGAAAATGCACAAAGTCCCACTGGGTTAGGCAAGTGTGTGTGAGCTATGGTTGAAAAGTTATGCGTGTCATGCCACATTGCCCGTGTGACTGCCTGTATCGTTCACCTGGAAGCAGGCAGCTGGCTGCTTAGTTGACACTGGGCCCTTGACTCGTCTGTTCTTGCGTCTGTCTGGTTTTGCCTCCGGGAGGCGGATCCTGATTGTCCTGTGTGGGTACTCTTGGCCACATTCTGGTGAATCTTCTGAACTTGTAAACAAGTCAAACAACCAGAATGAAATGGAATCTCACCCTTTTTTAGCCGAAAGGCCTGTCTTTCAGGGACCAGAGCGCCGGGGGCTCACCGGTCCCAGGGGTCGGGCCTCCTGACTGGGGATTAAAAGGCAGCCATCACGCAGGGGTCTTTGTGCTTGCTTCGGCAAGTGCATATAATAAATTGGAATCGATACAGAGAAGATTAGCATGGCCCCTGCGCAAGGATGACACGCAAATTCGTGAAGCGTTTCCACATTTGATCTGTCGCCCTTGTTGTGGTGCCATTGTGTGCCCGTTGCACTTGTCTGGAATCACTGGTGCTGCTTGGTAGATCTGGCAAGGCATAGTCCAGGGTTAGGTCAGGAGTGAAATTTGAGGAGAGCACGTTTCAGACGATTCTGAGCCCATTGGGACACAGGTCTGTGATTGGCCGACCGCGACCGGCCATATCTCGGCCCAGGAAGGTCCGAGATGTTGGGTGTCTACGGATAGGTCTGGTCGAGAGGAATCCATAGATATATCGTTCATTTCCCTAACCTTAACCGTTCGTGAGTTATGGCCAAAAGCGCACTTTGGCGTGTTCTAATTTGAATGCAAATTGCAAAACGTGTGGTCTCAAGTTCATATGTCAGGCTAGGAATGGGTTAGAGACCTGAAACAAAGTTCTACTGAAAGCTGAGAAGCTGAGCTATCCATCCCGAACAGGTTAAGGTTAGTAAAAATGACATGTCCAGGTGTCTATAAGAAGTGTCCCATGTCAGGTCAGGTGAGAAGAGGGTCCTGGTTCCGGTTAAGTTTAGGCATGAGTCCAGTGTCCAGCATCGGGCAGGGAGTGGTTAAGGTTAGTAAAAATGACATGTCCAGGTGTCTATAAGAAAACTTCCTGGTCAGAAGAGGGAAAATGCACAAAGTCCCACTGGGTTAGGCAAGTGTGTGTGAGCTATGGTTGAAAAGTTATGCGTGTCATGCCACATTGCCCGTGTGACTGCCTGTATCGTTCACCTGGAAGCAGGCAGCTGGCTGCTTAGTTGACACTGGGCCCTTGACTCGTCTGTTCTTGCGTCTGTCTGGTTTTGCCTCCGGGGAGGCGGATCCTGATTGTCCTGTGTGGGTACTCTTGGCCACATTCTGGTGAATCTTCTGAACTTGTAAACAAGTCAAACAACCAGAATGAAATGGAATCTCACCCTTTTTTTAGCCGAAAGGCCTGTCTTTCAGGGACCAGAGCGCCGGGGGCTCACCGGTCCCAGGGGTCGGGCCTCCTGACTGGGGATTAAAAGGCAGCCATCACGCAGGGGTCTTTGTGCTTGCTTCGGCAAGTGCATATAATAAATTGGAATCGATACAGAGAAGATTAGCATGGCCCCTGCGCAAGGATGACACGCAAATTCGTGAAGCGTTTCCACATTTTGATCTGTCGCCCTTGTTGTGGTGCCATTGTGTGCCCGTTGCACTTGTCTGGAATCACTGGTGCTGCTTGGTAGATCTGGCAAGGCATAGTCCAGGGTTAGGTCAGGAGTGAAATTTGAGGAGAGCACGTTTCAGACGATTCTGAGCCCATTGGGACACAGGTCTGTGATTGGCCGACCGCGACCGGCCATATCTCGGCCCAGGAAGGTCCGAGATGTTGGGTGTCTACGGATAGGTCTGGTCGAGAGGAATCCATAGATATATCGTTCATTTCCCTAACCTTAACCGTTCGTGAGTTATGGCCAAAAGCGCACTTTGGCGTGTTCTAATTTGAATGCAAATTGCAAAACGTGTGGTCTCAAGTTCATATGTCAGGCTAGGAATGGGTTAGAGACCTGAAACAAAGTTCTACTGAAAGCTGAGAAGCTGAGCTATCCATCCCGAACAGGTTAAGGTTAGTAAAAATGACATGTCCAGGTGTCTATAAGAAGTGTCCCATGTCAGGTCAGGTGAGAAGAGGGGTCCTGGTTCCGGTTAAGTTTAGGCATGAGTCCAGTGTCCAGCATCGGGCAGGGAGTGGTTAAGGTTAGTAAAAATGACATGTCCAGGTGTCTATAAGAAAACTTCCTGGTCAGAAGAGGGAAAATGCACAAAGTCCCACTGGGTTAGGCAAGTGTGTGTGAGCTATGGTTGAAAAGTTATGCGTGTCATGCCACATTGCCCGTGTGACTGCCTGTCTCGTTCACCTGGAAGCAGGCAGCTGGCTGCTTAGTTGACACTGGGCCCTTGACTCGTCTGTTCTTGCGTCTGTCTGGTTTCGCCTCCGGGGAGGCGGATCCTGATTGTCCTGTGTGGGTACTCTTGGCCACATTCTGGTGAATCTTCTGAACTTGTAAACAAGTCAAACAACCAGAATGAAATGGAATCTCACCCTTTTTTTAGCCGAAAGGCCTGTCTTTCAGGGACCAGAGCGCCGGGGCTCACCGGTCCCAGGGGTCGGGCCTCCTGACTGGGGATTAAAAGGCAGCCATCACGCAGGGGTCTTTGTGCTTGCTTCGGCAAGTGCATATAATAAATTGGAATCGATACAGAGAAGATTAGCATGGCCCCTGCGCAAGGATGACACGCAAATTCGTGAAGCGTTTCCACATTTTGATCTGTCGCCCTTGTTGTGGTGCCATTGTGTGCCCGTTGCACTTGTCTGGAATCACTGGTGCTGCTTGGTAGATCTGGCAAGGCATAGTCCAGGGTTAGGTCAGGAGTGAAATTTGAGGAGAGCACGTTTCAGACGATTCTGAGCCCATTGGGACACAGGTCTGTGATTGGCCGACCGCGACCGGCCATATCTCGGCCCAGGAAGGTCCGAGATGTTGGGTGTCTACGGATAGGTCTGGTCGAGAGGAATCCATAGATATATCGTTCATTTCCCTAACCTTAACCGTTCGTGAGTTATGGCCAAAAGCGCACTTTGGCGTGTTCTAATTTGAATGCAAATTGCAAAACGTGTGGTCTCAAGTTCATATGTCAGGCTAGGAATGGGTTAGAGACCTGAAACAAAGTTCTACTGAAAGCTGAGAAGCTGAGCTATCCATCCCGAACAGGTTAAGGTTAGTAAAAATGACATGTCCAGGTGTCTATAAGAAGTGTCCCATGTCAGGTCAGGTGAGAAGAGGGGTCCTGGTTCCGGTTAAGTTTAGGCATGAGTCCAGTGTCCAGCATCGGGCAGGGAGTGGTTAAGGTTAGTAAAAATGACATGTCCAGGTGTCTATAAGAAAACTTCCTGGTCAGAAGAGGGAAAATGCACAAAGTCCCACTGGGTTAGGCAAGTGTGTGTGAGCTATGGTTGAAAAGTTATGCGTGTCATGCCACATTGCCCGTGTGACTGCCTGTCTCGTTCACCTGGAAGCAGGCAGCTGGCTGCTTAGTTGACACTGGGCCCTTGACTCGTCTGTTCTTGCGTCTGTCTGGTTTCGCCTCCGGGGAGGCGGATCCTGATTGTCCTGTGTGGGTACTCTTGGCCACATTCTGGTGAATCTTCTGAACTTGTAAACAAGTCAAACAACCAGAATGAAATGGAATCTCACCCTTTTTTAGCCGAAAGGCCTGTCTTTCAGGGACCAGAGCGCCGGGGGCTCACCGGTCCCAGGGGGTCGGGCCTCCTGACTGGGGATTAAAAGGCAGCCATCACGCAGGGGTCTTTGTGCTTGCTTCGGCAAGTGCATATAATAAATTGGAATCGATACAGAGAAGATTAGCATGGCCCCTGCGCAAGGATGACACGCAAATTCGTGAAGCGTTTCCACATTTTGATCTGTCGCCCTTGTTGTGGTGCCATTGTGTGCCCGTTGCACTTGTCTGGAATCACTGGTGCTGCTTGGTAGATCTGGCAAGGCATAGTCCAGGGTTAGGTCAGGAGTGAAATTTGAGGAGAGCACGTTTCAGACGATTCTGAGCCCATTGGGACACAGGTCTGTGATTGGCCGACCGCGACCGGCCATATCTCGGCCCAGGAAGGTCCGAGATGTTGGGTGTCTACGGATAGGTCTGGTCGAGAGGAATCCATAGATATATCGTTCATTTCCCTAACCTTAACCGTTCGTGAGTTATGGCCAAAAGCGCACTTTGGCGTGTTCTAATTTGAATGCAAATTGCAAAACGTGTGGTCTCAAGTTCATATGTCAGGCTAGGAATGGGTTAGAGACCTGAAACAAAGTTCTACTGAAAGCTGAGAAGCTGAGCTATCCATCCCGAACAGGTTAAGGTTAGTAAAAATGACATGTCCAGGTGTCTATAAGAAGTGTCCCATGTCAGGTCAGGTGAGAAGAGGGGTCCTGGTTCCGGTTAAGTTTAGGCATGAGTCCAGTGTCCAGCATCGGGCAGGGAGTGGTTAAGGTTAGTAAAAATGACATGTCCAGGTGTCTATAAGAAAACTTCCTGGTCAGAAGAGGGAAAATGCACAAAGTCCCACTGGGTTAGGCAAGTGTGTGTGAGCTATGGTTGAAAAGTTATGCGTGTCATGCCACATTGCCCGTGTGACTGCCTGTCTCGTTCACCTGGAAGCAGGCAGCTGGCTGCTTAGTTGACACTGGGCCCTTGACTCGTCTGTTCTTGCGTCTGTCTGGTTTCGCCTCCGGGGAGGCGGATCCTGATTGTCCTGTGTGGGTACTCTTGGCCACATTCTGGTGAATCTTCTGAACTTGTAAACAAGTCAAACAACCAGAA
>JARUPV020000180.1:2500-5000 GCA_030347415.2 Decapterus maruadsi | reverse complement strand
TGGCCCCTGCGCAAGGATGACACGCAAATTCGTGAAGCGTTTCCACATTTTGATCTGTCGCCCTTGTTGTGGTGCCATTGTGTGCCCGTTGCACTTGTCTGGAATCACTGGTGCTGCTTGGTAGATCTGGCAAGGCATAGTCCAGGGTTAGGTCAGGAGTGAAATTTGAGGAGAGCACGTTTCAGACGATTCTGAGCCCATTGGGACACAGGTCTGTGATTGGCCGACCGCGACCGGCCATATCTCGGCCCAGGAAGGTCCGAGATGTTGGGTGTCTACGGATAGGTCTGGTCGAGAGGAATCCATAGATATATCGTTCATTTCCCTAACCTTAACCGTTCGTGAGTTATGGCCAAAAGCGCACTTTGGCGTGTTCTAATTTGAATGCAAATTGCAAAACGTGTGGTCTCAAGTTCATATGTCAGGCTAGGAATGGGTTAGAGACCTGAAACAAAGTTCTACTGAAAGCTGAGAAGCTGAGCTATCCATCCCGAACAGGTTAAGGTTAGTAAAAATGACATGTCCAGGTGTCTATAAGAAGTGTCCCATGTCAGGTCAGGTGAGAAGAGGGGTCCTGGTTCCGGTTAAGTTTAGGCATGAGTCCAGTGTCCAGCATCGGGCAGGGAGTGGTTAAGGTTAGTAAAAATGACATGTCCAGGTGTCTATAAGAAAACTTCCTGGTCAGAAGAGGGAAAATGCACAAAGTCCCACTGGGTTAGGCAAGTGTGTGTGAGCTATGGTTGAAAAGTTATGCGTGTCATGCCACATTGCCCGTGTGACTGCCTGTATCGTTCACCTGGAAGCAGGCAGCTGGCTGCTTAGTTGACACTGGGCCCTTGACTCGTCTGTTCTTGCGTCTGTCTGGTTTTGCCTCCGGGGAGGCGGATCCTGATTGTCCTGTGTGGGTACTCTTGGCCACATTCTGGTGAATCTTCTGAACTTGTAAACAAGTCAAACAACCAGAATGAAATGGAATCTCACCCTTTTTTTAGCCGAAAGGCCTGTCTTTCAGGGACCAGAGCGCCGGGGGCTCACCGGTCCCAGGGGTCGGGCCTCCTGACTGGGGATTAAAAGGCAGCCATCACGCAGGGGTCTTTGTGCTTGCTTCGGCAAGTGCATATAATAAATTGGAATCGATACAGAGAAGATTAGCATGGCCCCTGCGCAAGGATGACACGCAAATTCGTGAAGCGTTTCCACATTTTGATCTGTCGCCCTTGTTGTGGTGCCATTGTGTGCCCGTTGCACTTGTCTGGAATCACTGGTGCTGCTTGGTAGATCTGGCAAGGCATAGTCCAGGGTTAGGTCAGGAGTGAAATTTGAGGAGAGCACGTTTCAGACGATTCTGAGCCCATTGGGACACAGGTCTGTGATTGGCCGACCGCGACCGGCCATATCTCGGCCCAGGAAGGTCCGAGATGTTGGGTGTCTACGGATAGGTCTGGTCGAGAGGAATCCATAGATATATCGTTCATTTCCCTAACCTTAACCGTTCGTGAGTTATGGCCAAAAGCGCACTTTGGCGTGTTCTAATTTGAATGCAAATTGCAAAACGTGTGGTCTCAAGTTCATATGTCAGGCTAGGAATGGGTTAGAGACCTGAAACAAAGTTCTACTGAAAGCTGAGAAGCTGAGCTATCCATCCCGAACAGGTTAAGGTTAGTAAAAATGACATGTCCAGGTGTCTATAAGAAGTGTCCCATGTCAGGTCAGGTGAGAAGAGGGGTCCTGGTTCCGGTTAAGTTTAGGCATGAGTCCAGTGTCCAGCATCGGGCAGGGAGTGGTTAAGGTTAGTAAAAATGACATGTCCAGGTGTCTATAAGAAAACTTCCTGGTCAGAAGAGGGAAAATGCACAAAGTCCCACTGGGTTAGGCAAGTGTGTGTGAGCTATGGTTGAAAAGTTATGCGTGTCATGCCACATTGCCCGTGTGACTGCCTGTCTCGTTCACCTGGAAGCAGGCAGCTGGCTGCTTAGTTGACACTGGGCCCTTGACTCGTCTGTTCTTGCGTCTGTCTGGTTTCGCCTCCGGGGAGGCGGATCCTGATTGTCCTGTGTGGGTACTCTTGGCCACATTCTGGTGAATCTTCTGAACTTGTAAACAAGTCAAACAACCAGAATGAAATGGAATCTCACCCTTTTTTTAGCCGAAAGGCCTGTCTTTCAGGGACCAGAGCGCCGGGGCTCACCGGTCCCAGGGGGTCGGGCCTCCTGACTGGGGATTAAAAGGCAGCCATCACGCAGGGGTCTTTGTGCTTGCTTCGGCAAGTGCATATAATAAATTGGAATCGATACAGAGAAGATTAGCATGGCCCCTGCGCAAGGATGACACGCAAATTCGTGAAGCGTTTCCACATTTTGATCTGTCGCCCTTGTTGTGGTGCCATTGTGTGCCCGTTGCACTTGTCTGGAATCACTGGTGCTGCTTGGTAGATCTGGCAAGGCATAGTCCAGGGTTAGGTCAGGAGTGAAATTTGAGGAGAGCACGTTTCAGACGATTC